>NQII01003448.1:228618-244804 GCA_002778355.1 Clitarchus hookeri | reverse complement strand
ACGACACTATAAGCCACTCTGTCTTCCACAGAGGCGATATAGCGTCAAGTAAAGCGGCTTCCCAACTGTGGGGCCTAAATACGTCAAGTTAAAGTGGTGCCCGGACATGGGGCGCAACGCTAGTTAGTGTATCATACATCAAGTTAATTTGGCGCACAACTGTGGGGCCTACANGCCCGGACATGGGGCGCAACGCTAGTTAGTGTATCATACATCAAGTTAATTTGGCGCACAACTGTGGGGCCTACATTCATCAAGTTAAATTGGCTCCCAACTGTGGGGCTTACACAGCCTAGCGGCAATATTAATGGTATGAAAATACAGTATATCCACAACTACCATTCTGCCTCACTGCAACAGGACTTAGAGATTCTCGAATGTCTCCCTTGCCTACTGTGTTCCCAAGGATGCACCACTGTTCCATAAACGCCACATTCTAGATGCTAGATTAAGGCACATCAGGAGGGTGTTTTAGCAAAAGGAAAACGTGCGTATGAAACTGTAAGAGAAGCAACTGTAAACAAGATGGGTGGTATTTTGGATGACTTCGCAGGCTAGAGAGCTAATAATAACTTATTAGATACCACATTACAGCCCAACAACCATGCTGTTCGCCGCTACATAGNTAACTTATTAGATACCACATTACAGCCCAACAACCATGCTGTTCGCCGCTACATAGCCAGCAGACATTTGTCATGGCACCCTAGACAGGCATCATAAGTTCTTTCGAACTGTCTCTCATAAAGTGTTTATATTTTATAAATGTACAAAATGTGAAAAGGTTGTCAGTTTGTTGACAGTTGTGGTGTTTATCATATCGTCAATAGTAGATTAATGTACTGTGTTAGTATATGCTGTTACGATATGAATATATAATAGGTGGTTAAGGATATGACAGCATCTTTGACAGTGCTGCGAAACACCAACAGTAAGTAGACGTTGGTGTCACTCAATAGNTGGTTAAGGATATGACAGCATCTTTGACAGTGCTGCGAAACACCAACAGTAAGTAGACGTTGGTGTCACTCAATAGGGACTAAAAGAAAGTATTGTGTCAAGGTGTTTACACGAAGCGAGGATACCAGACGACATAAAGCCAGTAACTGCTTATTCATTACTTCATGCAAGATTTATATATGTGATTACTGTAGCATGGTATGTGCGAAATAAGAGTGTATTAAATGCTCACTGCATGAACTGTTCTACGAAGCAGTACTGCATCACGAAGCCTAATACACTGATGTCAACTTGTATTTGTATTTCTTTATAAAATATAAGTTGGTTTTGTAATATTAATTTTGTAAATATATTTTTTGCAAATTCTGTAAAAATAGCATTGCTGTGTGCAAAAGACTCCTGCGTTATTTATTTATAGTAATCAATGCTAATATTGTGCTGTTTTGTGTGGAAAGAATAAGGATATTCTGGAATATGAATAATTGAAGATACTATTCAGTTTTATCATCGAAGATAATTTTTCTGATGATTATACATAGTGAATGAGTGAAGAGATTTAGGCGGCACTTAACATCGAAGTCTTGGGTGCAGATGAGGATGAAACGAGGTGAGTATGGAGCAACGCCGGAATGCAAGAGCGGGGGAAATGGCAGATCCCCCTAGAAAACCCGCCGACCAGTAGCATCGTCCGGCACGATTCCCACATGCGAATATCCGGGGGCTATCCCGCCGGGAATCGATACCAGTTCGCCTTGTTAGGAGGAGACTAGTCAAACAACTACACAACCGCTGCACTGATTACACATAGTGTCTTAATATGTAAGATGTGATGTTAAAAGTTCTTGAAATGATAGGCCTATATGCAGACTCAGAATAATGGATGGTGTTGATTTCTATGAAATTTGTGTGTTTAAAAAAAAAAGAGAAACACTGATCAATTATTTTGATTTGATTTCAGAGTACTCTGTAAACAAAAGAAAAAGAAATGTAAGAATGAATTTACTGAATTTTATATAAGCCAGATTCACACTGAGGCATTTGTCCTCGCCGATGAGCTTCCCAATAATTATATTAAATCTAAAAACTGTGTTTTGTGTGTGGTTCTGTGCATGCGTCCCCCTTTCAAATTTTGAACGTGTTAACCTAATTTCACCAATCTCGGTACAAACACAATAATTAGTAACGACATCTGACTTGTGTAGTTTTCTATCATGCCGAGCACTTACTATAAAAATGGCGGACATTTTTAAAATTTTGGGTGATATTTAATATCTCGGGAGCCATTCAACCGACTTAAAACAAATGTTTTATGTTGGCAGCGCATAACACAATTTAAAGATGGATATTGTTGTTAGTCCACCATTTCGAAAGATAGCAGCAGACAAACAAATAGGGGTTTTATTTTATATCTAAAAAAATTCTCAAGAAATACTCGCCAAATTTTGCATGCAAAATACGATGTTAGATCATGAAAATGTATGCCAATTAAATAGCTTAGGCAATTATTGAAGCTGTACTTCTTTTGGCGCGTTGAGGGTAAACGTTTAGTGTGCAATGTAAGTTGCGACCGCTCAGTGTAACAAAATTCGACAGTGAATGTGGTAGGGATATATCCCAACGCGCATGCGCGTATAGTTGCGCGCGCACGACAGTGAACGTGGTAGGGGTATGGCCCAACGTGCATGTATTGAGACATATGATGTCAAGTGGTATGTTTAAAGCATACAAGACACTTATTTTCTAAATGGCGGCCATATATCGTTATTTTTAGCTTATAATGCTCTATTGTCGTAACCATGTAATCAATTTCAACTAAACTTTGTATACTGGCAGTAGATATTACAAATATCTACGGTAGGTATATACAGCATCATTTGGCCGTCATTTTGTAAGATAGCACCATGCTAGTGAATAGATTTTTTTCTCACATCTCTGGAAAAAATTTACAGATTCCATCAAAATTTGGCAAACAAATAGTACTGCAGCAGGTGGTGTACACTGGTATGTTTTATGTAGGTCTGGCACTTATTTTCAAAGTGGAGGCTATGTAAATATTTTAGTTTAGTGTATTTTATTAACGAACAAATTCTTACTTAAATTGGCAGTACCTATTACAATAATCAAATGTATCTATGCAGAGAATTGTTTCTTTGCCATTTTGTAAGATAGCCCTAACAATAAAAAACAATGAATTCATCTCATATATTGGGAAACAATCTAATCTTTGTTACAAATTTTGCCGGAGATGTACTGTGGTGGACAGTAATATTAAAGGTATTTTTTTTNGAAACAATCTAATCTTTGTTACAAATTTTGCCGGAGATGTACTGTGGTGGACAGTAATATTAAAGGTATTTTTTTTAAATTGGACATGCTTATTTTCAGAACAGTGGCTATAAAATAATTTCAGTATTGAGCGCGATATCTACTNTTTTTTTTAAATTGGACATGCTTATTTTCAGAACAGTGGCTATAAAATAATTTCAGTATTGAGCGCGATATCTACTATACATTGTAATCTATTTTAACGTTACTTTGCATATTGGCACATACAATCATAGAAATTGCTACCACATGACTTATTGTCCTTCATTTATGAAGATCGCCACATGAGAATTATGGAGTTTTTTTGTCATGTCTCGAGAACAAATCAACCGATTCCTACTAAATGTTAGACTGGAGCATTTCAAATGAATTTGCACCAAATTGTACACACAATAAATGCAACAGAAGGCCATGTAAACTTCCATTATTTTTATTGGCCAGACAACGATGTTCAAAATGCCAGCTTCATAAATCATTTAGGTAAATTTGATGTATTAATTAAACAATTTAACCAAATTCGACTTAAATTTGTATGAACACAGTATACATTAGAAGCATAGTATATACAGCCTCTATTTATGGCAAATGTGTACGATAGCATCAATAAGAAAATAATTTTTTATGTCATATCTCAGGGACCAAACAACCGAGTTCCATCAATTTATTTTCACAGGTAGTAGGCCATGTGAACTTGCATGTTTTATGTGGCTCAGTCTGTTATATTCAAAATACAGGCCATGTAAATATTTTAGGTTAGTAAACCCTATAATTCTAAATATTATAGTGATTAAATCCGAAGTTGATGCTCCGAATACGACCTCCGTAATGCAGTGGATTGCACGCTAGCTTATAGTACGAGGTTTTCTGTGTTTAATTCCAGGGTAAAGCATGTATGTAGTTGTAATTGTTTCATTAATGTTGCATAAGTTTCTGGTTTCATTTCTAAAGCTATTGCTTTCAAAGAGAAGTATATTGCTTCCTACCAACTCAGCTTTTAAGAAATTATTTTAAAATTAATTGCACTCATGTAGAGGTAAGGAGGCTCATTATTTATATCAGTAACTTCTTCTTTTCTGTATTTTACATTCTGCGGCCATTATTGCTCTACGTCTGTTTTTAATGCAAATACTATGCTACTCTGCTATTGTTTCGAATATTGGTTTGTATTGTTTTGTCCTATGCATCACCATGGCGGACCGAGAGCTATAAGGGTAGTGGATGTACAAACTAAAGAAGACTGAAATTCAAAATTTCCTGTATGACTCCAAGGTTACGTTCGAGGAAACAGAAATGTTCCGGCGCTGCGGGCTGGAGCCGTAGCATACATCCGCACATTATCTGCAGGTGAAGAGCAACTATGAGTCTTTCACACCTTGTAAAGCGATCAAACTTTGTTCAGAACTTTATTGTAAAGTAATCCGGTGTGGCATTACAGTACGTAACAGATATGCTCCTATATAATATAAGCTACAACCGTTTAAAATATGGGTTTGTGACGAAACTTTGCCTACACGTGTTAAAGAATTATGTTTAAGGGAATGTGTGGACAGATTTCAGACCTCCTAAAGAAACACTGCCCGCATCCACGCAGTCAGTTTTCTATCATTATACGGATTAACATTCAAACACACAGAAAAATGATCAATTTTGTGACAACAGTTTCGATGTTACTACAGCAGTAATTTTTGTTATCTCTGAGCCATCAGTAACTAATACTGTTGTTATTGTAATATAATGTTAAACTATTAATGTAACATTGAATGATATTGTAACATTACTTCTTTACTGTTCTGTCAACATTAAGGTGGTATTTATGTTGCGGCAAAAGGAATTTTTTGTTGATCAGATGTAAATATGTTTGTTAAAATATTCCTTGTGTTTTATTTGCTTTTAAAATCATTCCGATGTAAAATAAATTAAGTACTTCTATTTTTTCAAAAAATAAATATTACCAACCAAAAAGAAAAATATGTCTGGGAAGGATAACGAAACCGCGCCCTCAATTATTGATGTTCTCTATTTTACAATACCAGACGTTCTACCAACTGCGCTATCTTAACATTATCTAAGAAAGTCTAATATTGTGAGTATTAAATACGAAATAACGACAAACTGCAAATCTCTTTCGTTATGTGGAAATTATTTATGTTCTACGCATATATACATAATTGGCACATCTAAACATTTTGCAAGGCTTAAGAGCTATTCTAATCTATATCTAGTTCTCTAAATATGTTTTTAAATTTAAATTCAGTGGTTTCACTTTCAGATCTTATTGTTATTCACTACCATCCGCCATTTAACAATTCCAAGTAAGTGTATACTTCTGTTGATTTGACATTACTTTAATGTCGCAGTAACACAAAATATTTTGTTCTTCCTGTTGTTATTACCATAATACAACATTTCGTTGCGACAACATTAATTAAAGGCTTTATTGACACTAACACTCCAACAATATATTTACATTATAGTAAATTAAGACATTGTAAATTGTCTTTGTCACAACATTAACCATTTAACAACATAAAAATGTAAAGAAATAATTCAATAGTATTTTTTTGTTGTTGCAGACACATTAGACTTTTTTTCTGTGCACGTCTGAGCGGGTGTTAGTGGAATCTATACTGGAAATTATCTCGCTGCTGACCCAACAGCATTGAGTTTTTTATGTCACCCCTGGTACTATACCTTAGTTAAGAAAATTAGACATTAGAGTGAAAATCAATTCTTTGGCGACTATTCAATATAACGACAATTTTTCTCCTGTGTCAGCTTCAACAAGTCGTGCACGGTGCTCTAACAGTTCGAAAAATACATGTTGCAGTAACTGCACGCCAGTTGGACACGCCATAGCAAATAGTACCGTTCTGCAGGTGTCTTTGGACAAAGTTTCTGTTATCGATGCGGACGCCCCGATCTTAAAAGTATTACTTACATGTTCAGGAAACTTGTAAAATTTCTCATAACATTTAATTCACAAGTGTGTTTAGTTCGTATTGTAACGTTTAAAAGAGCTAGTCGCTCATCCCGTCTGGACGCATCGTCAAATGAGACTTACCTTGCTTACGTACTTGAATATTAGAAAGAAGTTCTTAAACACCTTGAAGGAAGAAGTATTTCAATGATACACTAGTTTATCAAGAATATTTGTAATATTTAATCGTGCTCAAACATATTAAAAAAACTGAAGTATTAGAAAATCGAAACAAATTCAGCGTAAGAATCTCGGTGGGGCAATTTAGGTTTTTTTTTTTTTCGTGAGTTTCAAAGACAAACTTCCAAATTAACGTTTTGTAATTTTAACTATTGTTCTCTGTACTCGGCTGAACTATTGAAATAAGGAAAACCAGCAAGTACAGCTTCATACCTGGTGAACTCAGCACCAAATACCCTTGCAATTTCATATTAAACCAGACAAACTGAAAGACATGTTCTCCTTTGTCAAATGTGCCCCTGCTCTTAATCATGACTAATACAATACCTTTTGGCCAGAAGGAAATTCAGATATTTATTACATGGATGAAGGAGTAGAATATAGATGCTTATAAGGAAATAAGCTGTATATTGTAGCAGCTTGACCATATCAGTTAGAAGAATATTAATTATTCATTTAAGTTATTATAAATAGGTACTTCAAAAATGAGTTACTTAACAGTGTTGAAGAGTGTGTCAGTTGAGTATTTTTAAACCATGGATTAAATTAATTTCAACAATGTTACCTCGGATAACTATCAAATTACGTCAAGTTCAACAAGTGTTATGTATAACTTACTCGGTATAAAAATAATTTTATAAACTCATCCACATAGGTATGTCATATTTTGTAGGAATAAATATATAAAATTAATACTGCACAATATGCTATGATTTATTTAAAGCTCTAATATAATAGTATTGTGTATGCTTGTAATAAATGAATATTTGCATTTTACTGAAATGTTTCTTGCAGTTTTACAGAAATAATTATTAGTTTCCTACCGTTGTGTTCTGTCAAACCCTTCAATCATAGAACCATAGTAAGGGTTTGCCCTTCTAAACAACCTCCTGCGAACATCGAAAGCATAAAAGACATCCAATAGAGCAAGAAAATATAGAAGCCATCTGGTTTGTAATGCATATCTATTTATAAATGGCATGACTTGAAAGGCTTGTGGTGTAAAATAACAGCAACCATTTACACAATATTGTTAACCTAATATGTATTATTTTCAATGAATTTTATTTAATTTTTTCTCCAAGTATAAACTGTTTATTCACAGTAAGCATCAACATCTAAACTAAATAAATCTACAGAAGTGTCAATGATAAAATCATTACCGGCTGTATTTTAAAGTATGTTTCGTGTTGTTCCTTGGAAGGCAGCAGACCTTCGACAGCTTCCAGCAGAGATGGATCAGCATTGTAGAAGTGCGGGAATGATAAGTACACGGGAGCAGCTGTAAAAAAAACCTTAACTACACTCGGTACAATATTACGGTTTAAAAAAAATATGTTTCAAGCACACGTGTGGAAATGTTAATTGCCAAAAGGTGCTGTGAGGTGAACTTCGAGAACAACAATATTGGCTGTAACAACATGTAAATATGTATATTATTAGCACTCTTCGAGAACTGAGTAAATAAATATGAACATTCTTGAAACAAAACACAACTCAATCACTAATAAGAGCACAAACTACAATAATCTTTGTTCTAAAATACAACTCGAACGTTCTTATACAATTTACAGAACATTTACGATAACAGTAGTATTTACAGCAAGGATGGTAAAGAGCCATATTGGTATAAAAAATATTGACGATATAAATTGAGCTGCAAGTGAAATAAAAATATATATATACGGAACGGCATGTATAAATACACGCATATGTATAGGTGTGTCATACTATGTTAGAAATACCGGATGTCTCAAATTAGTACATACATTTGTTATAGGATAATAACAGAGAAACTATTAAAGAAAATCTGGGGAGACTGAGTGTATTTGACTATATAAAGACAACTTTGGTGTTGTGCGAATTTTAAAAACCGTTAAGAATGGTAAAAATTTCAATCAGCAGCAAGATATCATCTACAACGATAGACCGTAGTTTCAGCTTACACTAGAGTAAATGCACAGGCGGTCATAAAAGCCTGTCATGGCATCCAGTATTCATGTCTTTGTGGCGTACGCAGTGATATTCAGAGTTACACACTGATAAAAACTAACGGCATTAATTCTGGAGATCAGTGTGGATACACAACACTTCCTTGTCAGCCAATCCACATCAGAACAAATATTTCATCCAATAGCGACCGTACGTCTCGATGGTAATGTCGCGGTGAACCGCCCTGCTGGATAAAGAAATCTTCATCTTGGTAGAGTTGGTAAACAGCTTACACAATATTTTCCTGCAACATGGCATGGCAACTTTCAACTGTCTCCATTATGTCAAAGAAAAATAGCCTCGCAAGTCCTCTTGCAGACATACAACGGCGCCCAGTTAACAGTGTGATGCGGTATATCTGCCAGATGCTTGCTCTATCAAACAATATGTGAGGATTTTCATCGGCCCAGTAAACACAGTAGTGGCGGTTTGGTTGACAGGTTCCTCATCGGACCAAACAATTTCTTTAGCAAAATTTTTGCTGTCGTTTCACATGTTCATAAACCACTCACAAAATTCAATTTATCTATCATATTTGTCTTCATTTAAAGTGGAAAGTAATTTGAGAATGTAGAGCCACCACTTTAGATGCTTAAAAATGGGATGGACATTTAATTTACTGACACACGACTCAATCGCTGCCTGTCGTAAGAGCTTCGACTTCCTGGGGAAACATATGAATATGTGCAACACAGCCCACACACTTAATTTGTCCCTTGTCGTTCTCTTCTAGCCATACCTTCCTTCCTTAACATAACACAAAGTTCTGTCCATCTCAATCCCATTTGACTGTCTTTATTTTTTCTCTGGTATTAACGTACAAATAATGTAAATACTAATTTAGGACATTCGGTACATCAAAAAATTCTAATGTGATATTGGTAGGTTGGTAAGCAAATCATTCTTCCAAACCCGTGCTTCCACTTTTTATTTCGATTGTGTAGTCGATTTTTTTTTTTAATTTACTAAACTATCGGCCAGTGTCCACATCGTCAGCTATGTTAGATGTCGAAGACCTTGACCAAGACCCATGACCTTAACCCCATTCCTTTGAACTCGAATAACATTGAACACAAAAAATTCCCAAAGAGCTTTAAAAATCCCAAAATATTTCCAAACAATCCCAACAAATTCCCAAAAATCCCTTGACACTTGACACAAGACTCAAGACTCTAAACTCAAAACCCAAGACCCAAGACTTAAGACTCAAGACTCAAGACCCATAAACCAAGACTCAAGACCCATAAACCAAGTCTCAAAACCAGTGAACCAAGACCCAATGACTAAAAACTCAAGACACAAGACCCCTTACCGAAGACTCAAAACTCGAGAATCAATATCTGACCCAAGACCCAAGAAGCAACACCCTTGACTCTTGATCAAATAATCTTGACACTTGTTCTTTAACCCTTGGCCTTAAACCGTAAAAAGGTTTTAAAAAATCCAAAAAAAAAAAAAAATTCCAAAAAATTCTAAAAAAATAATTAATAAAAATTTATTAAATTCTTAAATTACTACACATTATTTTAATATGTTTTTGGGCATATTTATACATATATAGAAATTTCAGGGTATTTTATTTTCAATATTATATATCTTTACATAATTATGTATAAAATAAATTAAAAACAATTTCGTATTTCTATAATAATGTACAAATAATTGTCTGCGTGTTTTTTATGGGGTTAACGAGTACATGGGTTTTCTCAGAGTGCTCCCATATTTTTCTCGTATAAATTTAATGGTGGAAAGCCTTTTGTGGGCACAAGCTAGGCTCTTTACCGTTAAAAGAACAGCATGTACATAGAAAAAGAGGTTGTTGACATTCTGACAACGTGAGGTGAACATCGATTTGGAAGCGCTATCTCGTCATACCACGAAGATGAATTGCGAATACGAAGGCCTGCCTTTGATCTAAACGACCATTGAGCCGTGACCTGCATCATCGCTAACTGGTTGTCGCCAATGAAGATTTTGCGATCGAGTTTTCACCTATGTCCAAAATGCTCTCGCCATGAGAGAACGGTCAGTACGAAGAGTCCTTTTCGTGCAATGAAGCATTATGACATTAGTTCCAAGCAGTTTGTGCAATGCGATACATTGAAAGAACATACCAAGATCTGCAAGGATTCGTATAGTGGGAGTCAGAAAGTGTTGCCGGCAATACCTCTTGTTACATCAATGGGTACCGATTTGACAGGTAATAGTGATGAAACAGTTAATGTTAATGACGGAATGAGTGCAGTAGAGTCGGTTTGTGTGGAATGTACACTCGCAAGACTTTCGCATGAAGTCGACGAATTTTAAAATACACGTTCGTCGGTTCTAAATATTAATGATCATACAACTCCTGCTACAAATAAGAGCAAATTTAATATAGAATACAAAACAGGAGGTGAAGATGACCATGAAGAGGGTATTGATTCAAATTTAAATGAAGACAGTGATAGTGCTGAAGATCATGACGATTTTCTTGATAAACTGACTCACCCCTCCAAAACATTTAATGCAACAAGCACTTGAAGAAGGCAGAAGCCGCCGATAATGCTGGCTACCTTTTTCCCGAAGACCCGAATGAACTTCTTCAGATAGACTCAGATATTTTATTGAACTTAAAAAACAAGGGGATTTCATTCACATTACAGAGATATTTTCAATCATTAGTAAACTGAAGAAAGTGGGATATATCGCATGATGTGATGATCTGCTTTCTTCTGAAATGGTAATTACAAAATAATAATAAAATATTATAAAATAATTTGTATTTCTTTATTTTTCGTGTGTCGTATCCTGTTTTCGTAAAACCTTTAAAGTAGTGCTATGCGCACTCAACTATTTAAAGAATGATCTGCATATAGAATAATAATAATGACTTTAGTATAAAAATGCATGCATAGTTGATTGCATACAAAACAATAATTCTGTCGACATGAACAAATTTGGAAATAGTTGGTGAACTAATAANGTGGGGACATTCCGAAGTGTCGGGATTGATCGAAGGATTTGAATTGATCGAATTATTGGGATTGATCGAAGTATTGGACGAAAGATTAATGGGAAGATTGGAACATTAAGGGAAATATTGTAGGATTGATGGAAAGATTGCGAGAGTGATCGAAATATTTATGAATAGAATTAAAGGTTGGTGAAAGATAGAAAGATTGATGAAAATATTGCGAAATATTGATAGAAAGATTGCGAAAGATAGATGGAAAGTTTGCTGAAGATTGATAGAATGATTGCAGAAGGGGAACTATTGTGAAAAATTACAAAAAATTGCGAAATATTGATGAAATGATTGGACGAATGACTGATGGGAAGATTGGAAATTTGAGGGAAAGATATGCATATTATTGGGAAAACTGAGAAATATTGATGGAAAGATTGCTTAAGATTTATGGAAATATTGCTGAAGTGGAGATTTGTGAAAGATTGCGAAAGATTGATAGAAATATTGTGAACGATTGCGAAAGATGGAAGGGAAGTTTGTAACATTGAGGGAAAGTAGAGAATATCGATGTACAGATTGCAAAATATTAATGGGAGAATTGATAAAATTAAAGGAAAGATTTAAAGATTGGACGAGATATTGCAATATTGATGGAAAGATTACGAAATATTCATGCAAAGATTGCTAAAGATTGATGGAAAGATTGTGGAGGACGAGGATTGTGAAAGATTGTGAAATATTACGAAATATTGCGAAAGATTGATGGAATGATTCGACGAATGATTAATGGGAAGATTGGAACATTAAGGGAAATATGGGAATATTGATGGAAAGATTGCGAAAAAATGATTGAAATATTGCTAAAGATTGATGGAAGGATTGCTGAGGAGAAGTAGAAATGCGAAATATTGCGGAAGATTGATTGTAAGTTTGTGAAATAATACGAAAAATTAATGGAATTATTGGACGAAAGATTGATGGGTAGATTGGAACTATGAGGTAAACATGCGAAGATTGATCGATAAATTGAGAAAGATTGTGAATGATTAATGGACAGATTGGAATAGTTATGGAAAGGCTGCGAAAATATTGACAGAAAGAATTAAAGATTAATATAAATATTGCGAAATATTGATGGAAATATTGGTGAGGAGATTTACGAATGATTGCGAAAGATTGATGGAAAGATTGCAACAGATTGCGAAAGATTGATGAAATAATTAAACAAGATATTTATGGTAAGATTGGAACATTGAGGGAAAGATGGGAAGATTGATGTAAATATTGAGAATGATATATGCAAAGATTTGTAAAAATTTATAGAAAAAATGCTAAGGAAGAGATTTGCGAAAATTTGCGAAATATTGATGGAAATACAGTGAAAGATTGCGAAAGATTAATGGGAAGATTGGAACATTGAGGAAAAGATGGGAATATTGATGGAAAGATTGAGAAAGATTGATGGAAAGTATGGTAAAGATTCCTCGAAAGATTGCTAAAGATTAATGGAAAGATTGCTGTGGAGGATATTTGCGAAATATTGCGAAATGTTGACGGAATGATTGTGAAAGATTGCGAAATATTGGACGAAATATTGATGGGAACATTGTAACACTGAGGGACAGATGGGAAGATTGTTAGAAAGATGTATAAATGTTGTGATTGTTTAATGGACAGATTGAAAGAATTATGGAAAGTTTGCGAAAAAAAATTAATAGAAACATTGACCGAAATGTTACAAAATATTGACGGAAATATTGCTAAAGATTGATGAAAAGATTGCTAAAGATTGATGGAAAGATTGCTGAGGAGGAATAGGAGGATTATAAAAGATTGTAGAAGATTGCAAAAAAAATTGTAAGAATGATTGGACGATTGAGGGATTGATGTTCCAGAAGACCGTGAGAGGAAGACTGTTTATCACTCTTGTACATTTCCAGTCTCAAGACACTAGCGCCAATGATATTTTAATTAATGTCAAGTATGTAAAAGAAAGTGTTTTAAGATGCTGATCCATACCATGATTATATCATGACTTGGGCAGGTGATTGCTACTAGTATAAATCGCTTGGATTGTTCACATATACATAAACACTGGAGAGCCAAAAAAATTGGTATATGCATGCGTATGCAAATAACAGAGGTATGGAACCAATCAGAGTAACGCGATGGGGTCGGCAGCGCCTATATAAGACAACAAGCGTCTAGCAAAGTTGCTAGATCGGTTACTTCTTCTACAATGGCAGGTTATCAAGATTTAAGTGAGTTTGAATGTGGTGTTATAGTCGGCGCACGAGAGATGGGACATAGCATCTTCGATGTAGCGATAAAATTAGTATTTTCGCGTAAGACCATTTCAAGAGTGTACCATGAATATCTGGAATCCAGTAAAACATCAAATCTTCGACATCGTTGCGGCCGGAAAAAGATCGTGAACGAACAGGACAAACGACGACTGACATGAATCATTAAACGTGACAGACGTGCAACTCTTTCTCAAATTGGCGCAGATTTCAATGCTGGGGCATCAACAAGTACCAGCATGCGATCTATTCAACGGACCTTCATTGATATGGGCTTTCGGAGCCGAAGGCCCACTTGTGTACAATTGTTGACTGCATGACACAAAGTTTTACGCCTCGCCTGGGCCCACCAACATCGTCATTGGTCTGTTGATGACTGGAAACACGTTGCCTGGTCTGACGAGTCTCGTTTCCAATTGTATAGGGCGGAAAGATTTGCACGGGTATGGAGACATCCACATGAATCCATGGACCCTACATGTCAACAGGGGACTGTTCAAGCTGATGGAGGCTCTGGCATGGTATGGGGCATGTGCAGTTGGCGTGAAATGGGACCCCTGATAAGTCTAGATATGACTCTGACAGGTGACAGATACGAAAGCATCCTGTCCGATCACCTGCACCCATTAATGTCCATTGTGCATTCCGATGGACGTGGACAATTCCAACAGGACAATGCAACACCCCACATGTCGAGAGTTGCTACCGAGTGGCTCCAGGAACACTCTTCTGACTTTAGACACTTTTATTGGCCACCTTAATCACCAGACATGAACATTATTGAGCATATCTGGGATGCCTTGCAACATACTGTTCAGAAGAGATCTCCACCGCCTCGCACTACTATGAATTAGTGGACTGCCCCTCAGGATCCATGGTGTGAATTGCCTCCTGCATACCTTCAGACATTAGTCGAGTCCATGCCACGTCGTCTTGCGGCACTTCTGCGTGCTCGCGGGGGCCCTACACGATATTAGGCAGGTGTACAAGTTTTTTTGGCTCTTGATTATTAAAAAAAATTCGGTATAACATGCTTATACCTACATAAAATTCGAGCTATGTGCATGGTTAAAACATGCATGTGGTTAAGTTTGAGAGCAAGCAGATCAACATGAGCAGTGAGGTATGGTTACTTACTTTTTCAGAAATAAATATAGATTTAATTAATTTTTATAAATTTTAAATTTTTTTAGAATTTTTTGGATTTTTTTAGGATTTTTTTGAATTTTTTTATTTTTCTGGGTTTGATGTCGAGGGTCAAGGAACAGGGCTCAAGATTATTGGGTCGTTGGTTAAGGGTCTTGGTTCTTAGGTCTTGGGTCAAGGGAATTGAGACTTCAGTTAAGGGTCTTGAGTTTTGAGTCAAGGGTCTTTCAGTTTTGTGTATTTGGTCTTGGGTCTTGAGTATTGAGTTTTGGGTGTTGAGTCATGGTTCTTGCATCTTTGAGTTTAAAGTCTTGAGTATTAAGTAATAGTGTCAAGTTTTCTTTAGGAATTTGTTGGAATTTGTAGGGATTATTTTGTTTTCAAGGTCGTTCAAGGTCACAGGAATAGGGTCAATGTCAAGGTCATCGGCATCTAACATGGCTTACGAAGTAGACATCGGCTGACCTGGCGAAGGTAGGTCGTGTCGGGAGCGTAGTTGATCCACCTGCCATCGAACCCTGGACCTAATACGTACACGTTTGTAAATAATTTCTAACAATAATTAATTGATTTTTTCATTTTTTTCAAATTTTTTCAAATTTTTTGTGATTTTATAATTTTTCTGTATTTTTGGATTTTTTATGGTTAAGGTCATTCAAGACCACGGTCAACAGCCAAGGTCAAAGTTCAAGGTCGAAGTTCAAGGGCCAAGGTAATCGACATCAAAAATGGCGGTCGGGTGACATCACAACATGGCGGCCGGCCAGCTCCTGGCTCCTACCACTAAATCTGTTGCCCTAGACTTCTCCAAATGATTCTATTGTTATTGTTAAAAACAGTAAAACATAAATTTCGGACATTTTTTACGGAATAATATATTTTCTATGTAACTTAGCTTGGCTGAAACAATCCTTTTATAATAAGCAGCTTATTATATACAAATAGTCCTGTGTATATAATTATATTATGTATATTTAGATTACCAGGGTTTATAAGTTACTTATTTCGATAATAAACAAACAAATCTGATGTGTTGTACAATTGTTCTGACAAAAATCAGCACCACAGTCATCACAACAATAAACACTGCAGGCATCACAATCAGCACCACACCACACAATCAATTATTTGACCAAAAAATAATTGTTTCATTAAAAATTTTAAAAAAAATGGAAAAATGAGGAATGTGGATACGAAACTCCTCGATGCAAGAACCGAAAAATACGCAGGAAAGCCAGAGGATTCGAAGCTCTCAGTGGGAGAGCCACTTAATCCTCAAATCAGTGAAAGAGGAACGAGGCTCCGAGCCAGGTCCAGCTGACCGGTGAGGATCAGCGAACCTGCCCCCCCCCC
>NQII01003448.1:215051-228611 GCA_002778355.1 Clitarchus hookeri | reverse complement strand
CCCCTACTACTACCCCATACTTATTTGCGATCACCTCACCCCGAATTCCCACCCCTCTACCACGACCAATTATTTGTTAAAACACTACAAATTCCTACCCTTAATTATTCCACCACTCTCACCGCACCCCTCTCCACTACCACCTCCAGGGCAATCGTTATAAAATCAAGAAAAAAAGTATTAACTTCTAAAATTCGAGTAACATATATTTTATTAACCTCACACTTACCCACACCACTAACCAACCACCAACCCCCTAGCCAAAATCACCAATTTATAAAAATTCTAGAATTATTACAAAAAAACGAAAAATTAATTCTAAAAATTGGAGAACATATAACGTTAACATCACACTCATTCCGCCACAATCACCTCACCTCCTTCCCAACCCACACTCCTGACAATTATTATAAAAAATCACTAAATAAAAAAAAAATCTACAAATTTGAAGAACATATAATATTACATATCTACACCTTGTTCATACCACCAATAAAAAAATCGGAAAAAATCGGAAAAATCGAGGAACATTTAATGTTCTCCCTCCNCTCTTGACAAAATCAAAAATGCTTAACCCCATCAACCTAACAGTCACCTTCTATTCATAAAAAATTGAAAAAGTAGCTAAAAATTTCTAAAAATGAAGGAACATATAGTGTTACACCACTCTCACCCCGCCCAATCATATCACCCTAACTATCAACCCCTGCCTCTACCTACCCACATTCCAACCATAAAAAAATTTAGAAAATAGCACAAAAATTAATTCTAAAAATCAAGGAAAATCATACTTTGATGAACACCGACCACCATGTTGGTTGTTGACAATTTTTGACATTCGTCTATATAAACTTGAAAACTAAACTTCTAGAAAAATGTAAACAAATTGAAAGACACTAATAAAAATGTACAAACATATTACATTAATGACTCCGACACCCATGTTGGATGCTGGTGGCCTTAACCTTGACCGCAATGTTCTTAAATTATTAAAATTGTGAAAAAAATGTTTAAATGTAGAATAATTTAAAAACAAATCGTTGAACATATTACGTGATTGACTTCGTACCCACGTTGAATGTAGGTGGCCGTTACCTTAGCCCATTAACCTTCAACTCAATATATCAAGAAACAATCACAAAAAATCTTCAAAAATGTTAAAAATTATAAAGGAAAAAATTACATATTTTTTACAACAAACCAAGTTGGATGTGTGGGTGATACTGAGGGTTAAATTCTCGTAAAGATGGCAGAGCACAGCCACTCTCTAGTACGACAATCAGCAGCCCACTGAACCTCCATCTATATATTTCATTGGCTATATAGCCGATCAATCTTCCGTCCCGCAAAGCAAATTATTGACTTTACATAAAAGACATACCACCCACCACCACCTATGGCCAAGACCATAACACGTCTCGTCGCTCCAATTCCCTCGCCAAGTACTTATCATAGCTCAGCTGCCATTAACATCCACGCAAACCTCCAACCAACTCTACCACCTCACCCCCCTCCCCCCACCACTGTTCAATCCTAACTCGACATAGCTCGTGCTCTCACCATATACCCACTCTACCATGCCACGTAGGTCTCTCATTCCGTCTTTAGCATTAACTGTCTCGTCATTATTGGCTGAATAATCAGGACCCACCGATGCAGCAAGAGGTATTGACGACAACACTGGCTAGCTCTCAAAAGACTAATTCTTGCTGTTGTTGATGTGGTTCTTCAGTATATCACCTTGCATAAACTGTGTGCGGCCATTGTCGTAATGCTTAATCGCTCGAAAAGGACTTTTTGTACAGGTGGTTCTCTTTTGTAACCGAGCATGGCAGTTTTTTCTGAAAATCTCTTCAAAGTAGCAACACTCTTTTCCAAGTAATATTGCAGCAGTGGGAGAAGGTACATTCATGGAGATAAGCTATACAGTACACTTCGTACAATAATTGACTTGCACCATCTTCACGAAAAAAAAAACAGAAGTCCTTTCCACAGTGGCAACATGTGTGTCTACTTGTTTTAAGTATTTTTGTGCCTGCATTCAATCAGACATTTTATCTAGTTCCTTGATCGCAGTACCATGCATTTATTTATTCAACAGTTTCTTCTAGATAAGTTCTTTGATCTGCTTGAACTTATGGCCACACTTAAAGCAGATAACCAACTACTGCCAGACCGACCCCTCACAAGACTGACCCCTAAATTATCCCTAATTACCCCTAAATGACCCCACACTATGACCCCACTTTGACATCTAAATACCCCTCCTCCTCTGTGATTGACACCTTCTGCTCTGAAAATGATCCCAAATTGACCACTCTTCCTCCCTAAATGACCCCTCCTGCTCCGAAAATACCCCATCAGGCGTTGTCGGAACTTATATTTGTTTTAAACCAGCTTCATTTCGAAAATCTCTAATTTTCATCCAATTAAAAAAGTAATTTTTCCTATCATCGGCATACCTACACATATGATACTGGACTTTGACTAACTGGACAATGAATCAAATCAACACAATTTATTTTAAAAAAAAATCTTTAATTTAAAAATTGAATGTTTCCATTTAATTTTATATTTGTACATACAGAACAATGGCACTTCATACAATTCTTTTTAATTTCATTTATTTTAATTCTGAGCCTTTGAAATATTGTGTGGACATTGGCCAGCCAATCACCGATATGCCATGTGATGGCAGCTTGCCAATCACTTGCAGGTATTCAGAAATCACATGCAGGAGTAAGTCTGCCAGAGTAGTATTTCCATCAATCTTCCCATCAGTCTCGCAATATTTCCAACAATCAGCTCCACAATCAGCACCGCAATCAGCACCACAATAAGCACTGCAGGCATCACAATCAGCACCACACCACACAATCATGGGTCATTTAGAGGTCATTTGTATAGCAGGAGGGGTCAATTAGGGGTCATTTGTGGAGCAAAAGGGGTCATGTAGGGGTGATTTATAGAGAAGCCGGGGTTATTTAGGGGTAATTTGAAGACGAAGGGTAAGTAAGGGGTCATTTTTGGAGCAGGAAAGGTCATTAACGGGTCATTTTCAGAGCAGAATAGGTCATGCAGGGTTCATTTGCGGAGCAGAAGGGTTTATATTCAGAGCAAAAGTGGTCGTTAAGGGGTAATTTGCAAAGCCGGGGGTCATTTAGAGTTTATTTGGGGAGCAGGAAGGGTTATTTAAGGTTCTTTTTCGGAGCAGAAGAGGTCATTTGGGGAGCAGAAGAGGACATTTGGGAAGCAGAAGGGTCATTTAGGGTTTATTTAGGGGTCATTAAGGGGTAATTTAGGGGTCTTTTAGGGGTCCGTCTTGTGAGGGGTCATCTGACAATAGTCAGTTTTCTGCTTTAAGTGTGACCATAAATTCAATCTCAGCGAAGAACTTATTTGGAAGAAACTGTTGAAGATATAATTGCATGGTTATGTAATCAAGTAACTATATAAAATGCCTAGTTGAGTGGAGGCATGACAATACTTAAATCTCATTTTGATGAAATTTGTTAGTAAGTCTATATTTAGAGCAGTAGCTAGACAAATTTGAAACACATGTTGCCACTGTGGAAAGGACTTCGGTTTTTTTTAGTGAATATGGTGCAAGCCAATAATTGTACGAAGTATACTGTAGAGCTTATCTCCACGAATGTACCTTCTGCCATTGCTGGAAAATTACATGGGGAACAGTGTTGCTACTGTGAAAAGATCTTCAGAAAAAGCTGCCTTGCTCGGCAACATAAGAGAACCGCCTTTACAAAAAGTCCTTTTGCGCGATGAAGCATTACGACAATGGCTGCACACAGTTTATGCAAGGTGATACATTGAAGAACTACATCAACAACAGCAAGGATTGGTTTTTTGATAGCCAGCCAGTGTTGTCGTCAATACAATTTGCTGCATCAGTGGGTGCTAATTAGGTAAGCCGATTATGACGAGACAGTTAATGATAATGACGGAATGAGAGATCTACGAGACGTGTTAAAGTGGGTAGATGTTGAGGGTACGAACTATGGCGAGTTATTGGATGAATTGAGCCGGGTGGGGGGATAGAGTAGGTTCATGGGTTGATGGTTTGCACGGATGTTGATGGCGGCTGAGCTATGATAAGTAAATGAAGAGGTAATTGGAGCGACGAGATGTGTGATGGCCTTGGGCATGGGTGAGGGTGGGAGGTATGTCTTTTATGTAAAGTCATTAATTTGCTTTGCAAGTCGGAAGATTGATCGGCTATATAGTCAATTAAATATAGAGGTAGGGGTTCAGTCGGCTGCTGATTGTCGTACTAGGGAGTGGTTTGGTCTGCCATCTTTACGATAATCGAACAATCAGTGTTACCCACACATCCAACTTGGTTTGTTTGTAGTAGTAGGTATATAATTTTCCTCGATATTTTTGAATATTTTCTAAAAAAATTTCATGATTTTTTATTTTATTTTTTGAGTTGAAGGTTAATGGTGTCAAGGTTATATGTTAGGTGATAATGTTATATGTTCTTCAATTTTTCGAATAAATTTTTCGATTTTTTTGCGATCATTCTGGAATTTTTATGACGTCGAATTTTGAGAGGGGAGTGGGGTGTTGGTTAGTGGGGTTGGTGTAGTATGAGATTAGTATTATATGTTCCTCGAATTTTATAATATTTTCCTTTTTTTCTTGATTTTATAATAATTGCCTGGGGGTGGTGGAGGATAGGGTTGGGGAGAGGGTGTTGGGATTATTAAGGTGTAGGGTAGTGTAACGTTATATGTTCTTAGTTTTTTTTATTTATTTGAATTGTTAGAGTTATTTTACAATAATTGCTCGAGGTGGGGGTGGGAAGGGGCGGCGGTGAGGGCGAAGANGGATGTGTTCGATATTGGAAGGTGATCGGAGATGGGGGCAAGGTTTGCTGATCCTCCCCGTTCAGCTGGACCTGGCTCGGAGCCTCGAATCCTCTTTTCCTGAACTGAGGATTAAGTAGCTCATTACACTTACAGCTTCAAATCATTTTTCTCGCCTGAGTATTTTTCGGCTTTTGCTTCGAGGAGATTCGTATCTTCTTACCTCATTTTTAAATTTTTTTAGAAATTCTTTGGTTAAAAGTGTGATTATTTGGTAAAATAATTGAATTCGGAAGTAATTTTTGTGGTACAACAGGCAATTTTGTCGATAAAATGATGGAAAATAAGACCGCCGGCCGACTGGAAGGACATAGCACGAGGTAAAGTCAACCAAGATGGCGCACAGCTCCTAGCTCCTACTCATGAATCATGTGCCATAACCGGCATATATACACTATTGTTAGTATTAATTAAATTCAATATGACAACCATTATATTAAAACCACTGAGCGATGGCAATATAATCTATGTTGGTGGCATCAACGTAAATGTTTTTTTTTGTATATTTGTAGGTTTTTTTTTTCAAGATTGAATTCATTTAAAGGTCTACACCAAGGTCTCAAAGCAAAATAACTACTTTAAAGCTAACTGAAATATATTACATTAAGCAGATATTGTACCCATATGGCTGATTAGTTTAAATACAGATCTCATATGGCTGAAATAACAGAGCAAGAGCACTATAATACACACTGTGCGTCAGCTAAATAATAATAAATAAATTATTTTCATGAATTCTTACATTTTTATTATATTTTTCGATTTAACAAGGTTAAAGTTACCAGGATCTCAAGTTTAAGGTCATAGGCATCCTGCATACAAACTGGCTGATATACCTGAAATAGGATAGGAACGATATCAATTAAAAATTCATGATAGTGACCTTTATACCAGAGGGAGGAACATGAGTTTTTTAGGATATGCTGGAGGGCAACTGCATAACATTTTAACTGTTTATTTATAATTCTATGATTATTTTAAGGTAAAGATCAAATAAATCGACGTTTCAGGTTAAAGAACAAAGACAATTTAAAAGAACTAACGCACATGAGATAGGGATGGAGAATTATATTGTTAACTAAATTCAATATGGTCACCATTGGACTGGAACGACGAATTTAGAAAATTAAAATAAAAGCGGAGACCTAGCATCTATCAGTCGTGGTCGTCGCCGGTTCATAACGATAGAGCATAAGCTGCGATAATTCCGCTGGACATTGTAATTCTAATTTTACTACCTGATTACTCATGCCAAGAGGAGCATTTACTTCTTCTCTAATAACAAATACTCGTCCAAAAAATGCGAAGTTGCATAACCAAATGGAACACATTCGTGACTTGACGGAGAGGCTGTATTAAAATAAAATACACTAGAGACAAATACCGGACAGCTCTATACAAATAACATAGTCATGTGTGCGAAAAAATAACCTAGTGGAAAGAGCTTTTATAATTATTATATTTCTGTAAATAAAGCAAAGTTATTTATTATTATAATTTGTCGGTAAATATTTTCTATTTCTGAAACATTTGACGTATTAGGAATTAGTTCTCGTCGTTTAAGTATAAGACGTTGTTAAATAAACTTTCCATAGAAGAAAGAAAGTTTCGTCTTCATATCCACCATGTTAGTATCGAATTATTAAAATCAAAAGAATGTATTATTAAACACAGGTTCTGCTGTCTGCTGGCTGGAGGTGACAACACTGCCGGATTTTCTCGCAGAAATATTTATATTGTTCGGTATTGGTTTCTAGTGTATTTGTTTAAATATTTCCATTAATATTTTAACATTATATAATTATATATATAGGGCAGTTACGGTAGACTTGAAGCAGGTGCCACACTTGTTGGTAGTAACTGGTATACGATACGTGGTTAATAGTACAGCTCTCCGATAAAGAGTAACACAGTAAGCTTGAGGTATTCGCCGTTAAAATAACCACGATAATATGATGAGTAGCAGCGTGGGAGGGAAGTGAAAATTTATGGAGGAAACATACATAGCGTAAAATACTGCACAGCAGTTATACTTTTTTAGCAATGCAGATATTACACCAAATGATAGTAATATCAAACCTAATTAACCTCAGTTTCAGCAGGACAGTTATTTCAGAAACCTGTAAAAAATTTAAAATGTCCACTCTTCAAAAATTGCTTCTTATTCAGATACTGAGCAGTATCACAATTTAATACCAGGAACAACGCACTACCATCCATATCGTTTATTTACATTTCAGAATGGATTTTAGTGAATGTATTTATTGATAAGTGATTTTTTCCTGCGAATAACAAATAAAATATGTAATCTTTTGAATTGAAATTGAAATCTCCATAATATAGGATTTTAAGAATGTATGAAAATGCTAGGCCAGAGATTATGAGGTAGGTGCCAATATTTTCTCATGAACAAGCTTTCTATTTGAATGAAGAAGTGGTTCAGCTGAAAATAGGATAAATTCAAGGCACATACCGAACTGGCAGGGACTGATGTTCTGCAGGCCGCGCGGTGGGCTCCTGCATTTGCTGCCGGGGCAGTAGCACTTGTTGTCGGGGTTTTTGTCTGGCAGTTCAAACACGTCGTCCGGCGGACTGTAGTAGCCAACCTTGATACCGTCCTTCTCCGTCATGGACTGAAACTTGAGGGGCAGGATGCGGCACAGATCCTTGTCGTAAACCTGTACTACGTCGTCGTGCGTATAGTCGCGTGGCGGAAAGAAGGAACCTTCGAACACATGCAGCGCACATATCATCAGCGCTGAAAGCCAAATACAGTATCAGCCAGCCAAAACTGCTACTTGCATCATCGCAAAAATAAATCTGTCAGCAAAACAACTACAGAAAGTAGATCAACTTCGTTGTTTTACGTAAAATTTTGACATGCCACAAAAATTTATATGTTTCCAAATTAACATTTTTAGCCTATTTTACTTACATCTTCCTGTGTCTGCAACTTTAAACCATGTCGTTGGTTTACATAGGCCCGATTAAATGTATGAGGTTTTCGTGGTTTTTATTTTGGGTTAGTATTCATAAATAATACACGATCTCAAAAAATTAATAATTCAATAAAAAAATGACAACATTTACAGAAAATTAAATGGTCACCTGATGGAGTCAATGCTTTGTATTTTATTAAATATATGTTACTTAGATATTTAAAAACCTCTTCGAATTTTGTCGTTTAAATTAAAATAAAGAGATTAATTTATTTTACAAAACTGTTAAATTTTACCACTTTCTTATTTCTTTATTAAAGTTAATGTCTCACAAATACTTCAGAAAAAATGCAAGTAAATATGTACTTTTACAAAATGGAAATGAATAAACCTAATTCTAAAATCATAGGTCATGATCAGTTAGCATCGATATTGAGAGAAAACATTTTTAGCAAAGAAGAAATAATTAACTGTCACTTGCCAGATATAGTCATGTTGTAAAACCAAAGTGGTACAGGAAACCTATTTCGTGTCGAAATGTAAATATTTAGCCCTTGAAAAGAGAATAATTACAGTATGCTCGATACTTAAATGAATAAGGTGGAAATATTTCAGAAAGTAAACTTAAACAACAGCAGGACCAAGGATACCTTATTATATATGATCAATTTTATTTATTTATTTCAATTCAAAGAGAGCAGCCTGAAATTTCGTATTGAGGAGATCAAAAAAGTTGTGGCAATTATCAAAACTCAGGGTTTAATAAATTTTAAAAAGATAATTTTCAAAAGCTCATATTTACAAAAATATGATGCCATATTTTAAGCAGAGTGTGAAATTATATAGAATATCAAAACCGTGTGACAAAATAACGTGCATTTTAGGACGGAACTTTAATTATGTCCCTTCGTACCAATTTTAAAATTATTTATATCGGCTACACACATAGCTTCTCGTTATGCAAATATTAATATGACACAATCTACACCTTGTGAATCAATTCAAAATTTTAAATTTTCCTTTGGGCTAATGTAATTTTTATCGTTATATGATTTACATAGGGAATTGAAATTAATAACAATATTCGTTACTGAAATATTTTTAAAATGGTAAGCCAAAAATAATATTCAGATCTTAGGAAACCATTATCTCAAGAAATAGTAAATAATCTTACTATTAAATTATTTAAGATATTTAGTGGCATGGTATTGCTATTTCATGGTATTGCTAAAATATTTTAAGTAATGTATGTTTGTTTGTTGTTTGAAAGGACATATTCTTCTAAATAAAAGTTTATATTAATGGGTAATACCTGGTGATTTAAAAATTGAATGGTCACTTAAAATAATAGAATAAACATTGAAAAAACAAAACATTAAATATTGTTTAACAATAATTCGTCCTATTTTTAAAAATAAATAAGTTAACACATCGAAGGCAGATTAAAAAAAGAAAATCTGGTACCAAAGGAACGAATTATATAAACTTTTAAGAAAATTTATTATTTTTTAAATGGGCAAATTATGGCAAATTAATCTTCTTGTAACAGATACTAGAAAATTAAAAGAAGTATCATGTATAAATGAAGGACATAAATTTATTTTAACAATTATTGATGTTTTTCCAAACTAAGGTTTTGATGCCCTGTAATGATAAATCAGGAAAAAACTTGAAAATGCATTATAAATATAGCAATAAAAAGGAAAACTAATAACATACATTCCCTTAATATTAAATAAATGTGTTATAATTATTTTTTAGAATGAATTGAAAACTATAAAATTAATTATGATTTGACTGTTTCTTAACTTAAAGGAGGCGCTGCTAAAAGATTAAATAATATATTTTAAAAAACTCATAAAATATTGACAAATAAATTTTAATGCTTTTTATAAATGTATTAATATATATGATAACCTCGCTAACGAATGCAATAACATTAAACTCAGAGTAATAAAAAGAATACAAATGTATACAAATAATAATAATAAAAATTTATTTAAAATTTTTAAATAACTAGTTAAAAGAAATATTAAATCGGACATGTTACGATTAGTAAGTTAAAAGTTTATTTAAAAAAGGTGATTCTACTGAATGGTCAATTAAATTATTCTATATTTATGGTTTAAAAAATACGAATAAAAATTTCAATATAGATATATATTAATTAATAGGAATAATGATGCAATTAAATACACATTCTATGAATTTAAGTAATAAAATATATAAATGGGTAAAAATATGTAAAATTGTTAGAAACTTAAGGTAATGTCAGGAATTAACAATTCTAATCATAGTTGGGTAAATAAAAATGTTTTTTTTTAATTTTCTTTTATTTTAAAATTATTTTTTTTCTTCATTGCTTCTATAATGTTCTTCATAAAATATTTCCTTCAAATTATTTTATGCATTTTTCATATAATTTATTATCAATAATTTTTCTTCTCATATCATGGTAGCTTCACATTTACTACATCTGTACCATATTAATAATTAATTTTAATCCTTCTATAGAGAGTTCATCGAAGATTATTTTTATTTAAAATATCTCCTTTAGACATTTTTATTTATGTCAGGACTACAACTTTTAACTATAATTAAAGAATTATAGGTCCTTTAATTGAAACATTATAATAAATATAATTTTCGGTTTATTTATTTGAAAATTGTTATTGTTTTAGCCATAAATTAATTAAATATATATAATAATGCTGCAGCTGTTACAAATATTTTTACATTTCAACTTAAAAAATTTCCAATATTTTGGAATAACAGATATACTATCTTTGTGGAGTAGAATGGAGATATTTGGCTGGCTCTTAACATTGGGGTCTTGGGAGCCGATGAGGGTGAAATGGTGAAAGAAGGGAGCAGCACCGGAATGATAGGGTGGAGAAAACCCCCTGACCAGCGGCATCATCCGGCACTATTCCCACTTGCAAAATTCTGGGAGTGGCCCAACTGGGGATTCAATCCGGTTCGCTTAAAAAGTGGGGAGGGGAGCAGGCTAACCGCTCAGCCACTACGTCTCCTTAATATACTTTTATTTATCACATTAAAATTTAACAACATAAAATATTCTATCTCTTTCGCTTGAATATAGCATGGTTTTCTTATATTTCCTAGTGTTCCACCTACTTCATAATTTGTTGTAACATATTGTTTAGTTTTTAATATATATTTTTATTGTACTTTTTATGTTACCAGATATATTAACAGTTTTTTATGTAATATTTTATCCCTTTATTTATTTATTTCGGGTAAACTTATTTTTAATTTAATTTGCAAATTCTATGGTGAAATTTACTTTTCCTTTTGTCTTTATTATTATACTCTTTAACATTATCAAATATATATTACTTAAGATAATATTTTCTTACAGCTTTAGATATAATATTACTTAATATAAAAAGATGCTATATATCAATCCATTGTAAAAAAGAATCAATTTTTTCGAATTAAATTTTTTTTCTTACCGGGGATTTTTATTTAATCATGTATTGAAGCATAGTAATTAAACTTTTCACATTGATAATCTGTTGCTCATAACCTATGTTATCTTCATTCAAGGACTCGAGCAATCCACTCATATCTCTTATTATTGTATGACCATCTTTACTACACATTCAATAATTCTAAATTCCAATAAATAATTATTCATATATATTTATTTTAATCTATCACAAATAATACTAATTCTTCGGACACATAGTTATTTTATACGAATAAATTATTAACATTCATAAATTAAAAAAATATATAATTATTAATTTGATTCACATTTATTTTTATATATAAAATAGTTTCAATATAATAAAAATGAAGTTTAATAGTAAAGTAAGATACTTTTGTAGAAATGGAGGTTTACATACATTATTAATTACATTTTCTTTTATAAACAGTTAAAAAAATAATTAGAAAATTTTAAAAGTTTTATTGCATGTATATGAACTATAGTCAAGCTCTGTTAAAACAGCCTCTCAAAAGTAGAACTATCGCTCACACGATTTGAACATTCTAATGAATATAAAACTTTAATAGTATTTATGCATTTTCCGTTGTTGAATGTTTAATATTAATAAATCCAATTTTTAATTTCAACATACTGAATAAATTTTTTCCATATTTCATATGACCATCAAAAGTAGCTATTATATGTATTAGCTTATTTTATTCTTGTCGGAAAGTACACAAAAAATTTGTATTACCTTTACAAACTATTTGGGTAAATATTAATATGTTATAAATAATAAATGAATACATTTACTATAATAAATTTGACACAAATATTTTCTATGCATGCATTAAATTTTCTCAAGAATATTATTTTTGACATCAATATTTAATTATCTGCAATATTCAGTTTTACTATATTTGCATACATGTGCAAAATCCATTTTGTTATCTGGCAGATTTGCGCATCATTCAAAAACTTAATTTTCGGGGTATTTAAATGTGTCTGTAGTTTTCAGGTTATTATGAACTAACTCACCATGCTGATATATTTTTTATTGAGTTGAAAGTTTTTATTTATTGCTAAATACTCCACAGTCACATATTTTATTACTGTTGATTCGTGTTTCAGTATTTATGGTATTAAAAAAATATTTTTACCCAAATAATTGACTAAATTAAAGCAAAATATAATAACTTAATGAAACAATCTATAATATTTCAGCAAACTATAGGTTTTTTAAAATTCATATTTACTGTATTTTTGATTCTGATATATTTGTTAAAATAATATTGTTTTGGAATTTTAATTTCATAATTATAGACTTTAAATTACTAAGTCTTATTTTTAACTATATATATAGTATTCAATGGTAAATGAGAGTACATTAATTGCTCAACATGTTAGATATTTTTAAAGAATATAAAACTACAAGAGTTAAAAAATATCAAAATTATCAAGTGACAAAATTATATATTTTTGATACCTATAATCGTAATAAAATATTAATTATGGTTGAAAATGGTAAATTTTCCTAACCTAATAAATATTTGAATATTATTTACAGATAAATAAGACTTAATGAATTTTTCAAATAATTATCTTACATATAAGGGATTCAGAGAAACCTAAAATGCCAACCTAATTGTTATAGATAAATTTCTAAATATATATGTATTATAAATATATGAAGGAGAAGTTGCTGAAAATATTATACATTTTTTACAATGTTATACAAATAATAAATTAAGTTAGAGATGTGTTCATTACAATTATGAAATGTTTTGGGAAAATCTGAGATAAAATAATTTTGGCAAGAAAAATCTGGTCTAAAATCTGTTATCTACAAAAACTTGGTATAGCTATAAAATATTCCTTCAACTAGTTATTGAATGTATATAATTATTTTGAATACATCTTTTTATATTGTATTGGATAAAATTAAATGTAGTAAAAATTATTGACTAAATATGAGACACAAAATAATTTTATAACCTCAATCTTAATGTCAATTATTATTTTAGTATAATAATAGAATCATATAAAGGAAATAATAAATTCTGACAGTTAAACATCATAGAATAAGTATTTTAGAGACAAATTCTACGTTAATCAATTCTTCTAGTTGTTTCAGTAGTAAAAAATAAATAAATTTAGGATTTAGCTGTTTTGATGATGAGTGCATAACAGTTGAGCCATGTTAACTTATACTATGTTTAATGTGGGCACGTAATTTATTTATAAAGTAGCGGCCATATCAATATTTGAGTTTAAATCTATA
>NQII01003448.1:54840-215034 GCA_002778355.1 Clitarchus hookeri | reverse complement strand
TATATACACCTAACCGTTTGGCCGGTTCTACCAAATTATATATGCTAACATTTTCTATTAAAAGCATCAAATAAGATAATACACAAAGTTGTTTTGTTCACCATTTTGCAGGAAAGAAACACATTAAAAATACAGTTATTTTCAAATCTCGGACAACAATCAACCGAGTCCGGCCAAAACTGACAAACATATTTCTTTAAAAAAATTTTTTGTAAAATTACAATGTCCGTCTTTGGAGTAAAATCCATGAGAGTTTCGTAGTCAACAGGAATCGCTTCCAGTCTAAAAGCGAAGGTATGGTCATCCCATTCTATGATAAGTATTCTACTTAAAACATGGGAATGTGAATGAGTGCGTGCGAATTACATGGTGTTCAATAATGCAAAATTAATTAATTAAATTATGTGTTCTTAAAGTGTGGTTTTTTAGAGTAGAAAATTTAATTTAATTTTAGCATTCTTTCCCAGCAGAGAGAGTTTTGTGCGTTCATGAACTGTTAAAAATGTCTGTAGATATAAGGAAACTTTTACGGGGGTGTAGAGTTAATTTACGGAAAAGGCACTTCGTAATGACGAATAACAGAAATGAGCTCCGTAAATATAAAATACTGAAGCTCTTCATATTCTTATGGCTTCGATTTTGAAACACAAACAATGAAGATGATATCTGAAGCGTATAAATTCCCATCTTCTCAATACTACTTCGTGTAAAATGGTAGTAGGTGAGTTGCGAACCACTCATGGATTGCCAATTCGTTGATTCTTGTTCAAATTCCGCTTCTGTTACACAGTGAAACACTCACATAACGAAAATAAAACAATATTTTCGTAACCTCGTCCTATAAACCGCAAATACAGTAAGCCTCTAACACGACTTGACACTAAGGCAGGCGCTTTCGTCACTTTCATGTAAAATCCATATTTACAAAATACTTCGAGTAAATGTGTGGTAGGTGAATCTCTCGATTTACTGATTTTTAATTTTTTGATTCCTGTTCAAATCCCACTATAGCACTAATTATTTAATTTTTTTATTTCTCTGTTATACGCAGTGAAATACATTACGAAAATAAAACTATTTTTCGTACCCATGTTTGTAAACCCGAAATTAAAAGAATCGCACAAAGTCAAATTTTTTAATTTTTATTGTAATTTTTGTACACAGTGAATCACCCACATAACGAAAGTAGAAAGTTTTTGTTACCCCTCTTTATAAAGAGCCGATATATATAAAAACTTACAGGATTATGAACACGTTCCGTTAATTCACGGAAATTTATGTGGCATTTACGGAGAGAACGGTTTTGAAAAAATACGAAGGGACTGTAAATTAAAGCAGATGTCTGAATAATTTAAAACAGGTAACTTCCGTAATTTTACGGACAATTTTTCTAACAGTGTGCGGTTATGTCTGTGTATTTCCCCTCTCCTAAATTATTTTAAACTTACATAACAGCCTGCAATAAAATTATGTGTTTGTGTTATGCCATGAAACGTCATCCCGACGCATCATTTCATATGAAAATATATTCAGAAATTGTAAAGCTGCAAATTTGTAATCAGCCTATAGAGATATAATTTAAAAAAAAGTAACAGTTGGAAGGTTTTTTGCTTACTTGATAGATGTCGTGTTTTCTATGGTATAACAATTATGCAAATAGTGCGACGGTTTGGTGTAGTTGTTAAGGTCGTAAGCTCTTATATCGGAGGGTGGGGGTTCGAGCCAAGGTTCTCGTTGTTGTTTTCGTAAATTAATGGGAAATTTTTTTTATCCTAGTTGTATTAGAAATTTATATTTCTTTCAGGAGAATGTGAAAAAAATTATCATTTTTGACTCGCTACTTATTAATTTACTTAAAATACAAGATTGGAATTGTACAAACATAAACCCTGCATGTCTACTTACCTGGTCATTGTATTTATACAAAGAAAACTTTTGTAGTTTTACAAAGAATTCTTTTGGCAACAGAGTTTCAACAAATTTTCTTTTAAAAGTAGAAGTACTTTTTTACCGTGTATAATGAGGTAAGAGCCAATTGAACTAGCTAACTGCTGGTATCTAGTAGGCAATAGAAAAATAAAAAATCACAAGCAGAAATATGTAGCAAAATTTTTTTCGATTTCCGATATTCAAAACACATACAATGTTGTTTCACCCCGTGCCACCCCTTCAGGACATTGACGACGCAACATTTTGAGAAGTGCTGAATTTTGGTATATATATATATATATATATAATTTTTAGTTTGATCTAAATGTGCACTAATGTCAATGTATCAATTTTTCCGATGCTTGGATTTTTTAAAATTATCTGTATCACTGTTAATTTGTAGTTAAGTGGAGGAAAAAGTGCATTATTTCCTTAACAGGATCACAAAAACGAACAAAACTTAATAAAGATATAAGAACTTATAGAAATACTACCTGTAAATTTTGATTTACACACATTCTTCGGCTGTTCAACTGAATGTGCAATAATGAATAGTTGTTGTACTTACTTTTAATAGAGTATATGTTGGTAACGGGATTACAACATAATATACTAAGTATTTTCGTAGAAATATGTTAAGTTTCCCTTCATTTTTATAAGTTAAAAAATATAATTCCACTTGCAGTATATGTGCTCACACAGTCGAATCTGAATGTCACTATATTACTCTGTGAGTAATTTTTATTTATATAGTAGTTATATTATTTTATTATAAAACTTTATTGTTAGTGAGCAGATCATTCCTGCTTTTTATAATAAACTCATATTTCTTGAAACAGTAAACCATTTACTTATCAATTTGACAGCATTACGCAGAAATTGACAAATTTCTGGGCATTAAAGAGAAATACAAATTTGCGCCCCCAGCTCCACCAAGAATGAACGTATAGTCTCCTATACTTGATGCTGTCGTAAAACTAACTGCTCCACGAAGGTTGGCTTAGTCTATCAATAAAACATCGCAAAATAATTCAGCAGTAAATAGGTCACACAGCGACAGGCTAAAAAAAACTTACATATTTTTCTCACAATAATAGAGGTTGAGATGAGTAAATTTCTTGTATATCATAGCAACCATTTAGCATTAAAATAAAACAAATATTTGCCATTAATTTGCTATAAAACGTGTTAGTCACATTCACAATATCCTATCCCTCGGGTTCAACTATAATTTCGTACGGGGCTAAGGCAACGAATGACCTATAGAACGATGGTTGGAAATGAGTTATCTGCTATGATATTTATAAGCAATAATAAGTGCCTAGCATTAATTACGAATCCGGCCAACGGAATGTGTTTCGGTATTAACTACATTACATTATTTTAACCCTGAAAGAAATCAATAATCTACATTGCAATGAAATATTTGTATTGTTTTTCTTACGAATTAAAGGTTCATTAGTCAATCATAAGAGAACAAATTTTTTTCGATAATATATTACATTTTGAACATAAGTTTCAACTACATATAAGTGTAAGACAGACACTTATTACAAGCTGGAGAATATAAAAGAGACTTTAATCTAATAACATTACTTCCTAACTGCAGTCATAATTATATCTTAAGAAACTTAAACTATGGGCTCACCTTCAGAGGCTCTGATGTCGTTGCAAGGTGGTTCAGACCAATATGGTAAGCGGTCGAGGCCGTTTAGTCGATCGAGTAGGCCGAAGTCCTTCATAGATGTATGCCCGGTAAATATTGTAGACACTTCGTTCAGCGTACCGTTTCTCTAGTGGAAGAGAACAGCAAACAAATAGTATGGGTAATATTGTCTTAATTGTGTACGTACGATCAAATGTTTAATCTCCTTAGATTTTTTAATTCCACACTGGCAAAATTACAAAGAAGGGATAGAGTAAATTTTTTTAAATAAAAAATTATGAATATGAGTGTTTTGTGTTACATCTGTCAATTGACCGATTAAAAATACATAAAATTTCCTTATTTTATTTTGTTTTAAAATAGTACAAATATATATTTTTAAGCACTCCAAGAGTTAAATTTAATATATGGATCGTATTTTATGCCTGTAATCGATATTAGCGTACATACTAACAAAAATTATGTAATAAAAATTAAACCAATACCAATTAATATTAGAGTTAAATTTTTTTATATTATAAACTAATATGTTGCTATAAATCAGTACTGTAGCACAAGCTTCAGAAAGTTAAAAGGTTTCATCGCGAAGCGAAGGTAAAAAGTTTTTAAAATATTTTACAGCGCCTCACAACACACGGCGACAAACTGTAGTAGTTGAAGTGTTAATACTGGTGAAGTGTTATCTTTTATATTTTCAGCCATGTTTCGAGGAAGAAGAGATTAAAATATGTATAGAATATTATGTAATATAATAAGCGGTCTATTAGTTTACTCTCCGAAGTACATATAAGCTTATGAGATCACTTTCCTGTCTTTTTGTCTGTAGCCATGCAGACCTATGTGTATTTCTGTGTGTGTCCCCTCCTCTCTAAACTTTTATATCCTTCCGCCATATGTAAGATTTAATAATCCGATATAATGCCTCACTTTACTGATCCGTCATTAAGGAGAAACCATTGATATTTTTAGGAACGTAAATATGTTAATAATATGAAAATCCATGCTCTTGTGAATATAAAACAATAAACATTGACTTCAGTAGCCAAAAATTTTAATCTTACGCTCTCAATACAACATCAAATCGTGGAAATACATGTATATTTTTTTTTTTTGTAATTTGCTGCCACTTTAACTGGGAGCCTGCATGCCAGTCCGTACTGTGGCATGTAGGGGTTTAAGGCAATTATTTTTTCAAAGGTTTAATTCAAATTTCTCGCTTTACCGTGAACATACTTTACAAACGTTATCATGTATACACATAACACTCTAGACCCTCATTTGGTAGAATTTTACAGAGTGAAGCAGGGGATATTAATAAACCACAAGAGATTTACGTTTAAGTTCCACATAATTTTGTTGTTATTGTACGTTTTCATCTATGGTGCTCCTCATTATTGGACCTCAAAAATTCGTGCCGAGAAAATAGAAGAGCTCGAATACCCACGATAAATAATTTATGTATTTGTAGAGAAGTCCAGGATTTTTCGAGGTAAACTATCGTCTTGTTAACTTTACTCTCAAGTAAATGTAGTAATAATTTCACACTTTGTTTACTTTTAGTAACTGGCAGATAATTTTTAACTGTTTACTAAATCAGTTGCTAAAACGTACAAATGCCTATTTTCTGTAGTAGAATTATTGTTAGTCTTGTAACTTGAAAAAAAAAGTTAAGTCCTTACGTCATCGTATTTTTTCTGATATATGAAACGTTATTTAAGGTTCAACTTCAGTTTTTAAGGGCCTTCAAAAACTTCGTCTAAGCATTTGGAGTTATTTTACTGTTCTTGTAACTCTCTTTAATAATGCTGATACTCTGCATACTCGGAGAAATTTCTCAGACGTTTAGTTATACACACATGCCTTACCCTGGACTTGAACACAGTAAACCTCTTAGAAAGCTAGCATGCAATGTACTGCATTATGGAGGTTGGATTTGGATAATCAACTTCGGATTTAATCAGTTTTGAATTACAAGGTTTACTTATGTAAAATATTTGAAAGGCCGTTATTTTGAAAATAAGTGACTGAACCACTGTTAGCATGTAAGTTTACGTGGCTTATCGTAGCGCTATTAGTTTGGATGATTTGGTGGAAATCGGTTGTTTGGTCCCTGAGATATGGCATAAAAACTTCATTATCTTATTTGATGCTATCATACAAAATTGCAAAAACGGTTGTACCATATACGATGCTTCTAATGTTAACTGTCCACATATATATTTTGGTTTAATTTGGTTAAATCCTTTAATATAAGTGGGAAATTTATTTAAATTATTTTTGATGCTGCCATTTTGAACATCGTTATCTCACCTGTTTAAATCATGAAAATTTACATGGACTTATGTAGAATTTATGGTGTGTACAGTTTGGTACAAATTAGTTGAAATGTTCCAGTTTAATATTTGGTGGGAATCAGTTGATAGGTTCTCGAGATATGGCATAAAACCACCATAATTTTGATATGGTGATCTTCATAAATGGATGACAAATAAGTATTGTAGTAGCACATTCGATGATTGTAAACTGGCAATATACAAAGTTTAGTTAAAATAGAGTATATAGATTCTTATATTTAGCACACAAAACTGAAATGGTTTATACCCGCTCTTCTGAAAACAAGTGTGCCATACTTTAATAAAAAATGCATATATTTATATGGCCTACCACAGTACAATATCTTCGCCAAATTTTGTAAGAATGGGTTGATAGTTTCCCAAGATAAGAGATAAAAAGTTCATTTTTATTGGTGCGACTATCTTACAACATTGCAGAGGAATAAGGCTAGACATAGACATATTGGATGATTGTAATAGGGACTTCCAGCGTACTAAGTTAAGTTGGAATTTTTTTCATTGATTAATTATACTAAGGTAAAATATTTATATAGCCGCCATTTTGCAAATAAGTGCATAACCTACATAAAACATACCAGTTTATACAGCTGCAGTACTATTTGTTTGCCAAATGTGGTAGGAATCTGTCAATTGTTTCTGATATATGACATAAAAACTTTATTTATTCGCATGTCAATATCATACAAAATGGAGTACAAAATATGCTCCGTGTAGATACAGTTGATAGCTGTGTTATATTTTGGAATTCGTTACATAATTTCAGCTATATAGCATTCTAAAGTTAAATTGCTATATAACCACCATTTTGAAAATAAGTGTCTTACATTTTTTAAACAAACCACTTAACATCATCTGCCTCAGTACTACTAGTTTGCCAAATTTGATAGGAGTCGGTCCATTGTTTCCTGAGATCTGACATAAAAATTGTATTTATTCGCATGGTGCTATCATGCAAATGACGGACAAAAGATGCTATGTGTAGATACAAATGATAGTTATAATATTTACTGCCAGCATATTACGATAAGTTGGAAATGATGATTTTTTCCGACGGTATAGTGTTTAAAGCCTCAATAACTAAATTTACGCCATTTTGAAGATACATGTCTGACATTCTTAAATCAAACTACTTAACATCATATGCCTCAGTATGACTTGTTTGTCATATTTGGTAGGAATAGGTAAAAAATGTACTGAATTGTAGCAATCACAACATTATAACTTTATTTATTCGTTTGGCACTATCTTTCAAAATCGCCGACAAAAGTGTTTATGTGTTGTAACAGATACTTTTGGTATACAAAATTTGGTCTAAATAGCTTAAATGGTATGGTAGATACAACAAATAAACCTTTAAATATTGTATGGCTACCATTTTGAAAATAAGTATCTAATCGTGTTTTATAACTTAGGTTTGCTTCACCTATCATAGTGTTATTACCTGCCAAATTGGGTGAGAATTGTTTTAATAGTTTTCGAGATATAATGTAAAATATTTATTTCTATATTAGGTGCTATATACCAAAATGGCAGACCAACAACAATATATATCTCAAAATGTAATGCTTACTTGATGCTCTGCCAGCAAACAAAATTTTATTTAAATCGGTTGAATGGTTTCCGAGATATGACATATCACCTGAAATTTTTTAAATTGCCGCCATTTTGAAAGTAATTGCCCGACTTGGTCAAAAACTATAAAAGTCACGTGTTATTACTAAGTTGTATATGTGTACCATGTTTGATGAAATTCGGTTTACGCGTTCAAAAATTGAAAAGGGGAACACACTCCTACACACACACACATACCAAGCCACACACATGCACACATGCACACACAGATACACAGACAGGAAAGTGATCTCATGGGCCATTCTTTCATTTGGAAAGTAGGCTAAAAATTTTCACGTCGACTGAAATACAGGCAATGCTGTATCTTGTGTTATATTAAGCACGGTAATAATTCTAATTCTAATTTAATAACATACAGTACACCTACATTCCAAAACAATTTTACTGACAAAGTGAAACCCGTTTTACACCCTTTATGAAAAGGTATGTATATAATGTATTTTTTCAGGAAAACGCACAACTTTTGACACTTACATTAAAATAAATTTCGATCAAAATTATAAAACCGTACCATTTTGTTAATAAATTTTTCAAAATCTGTTGGCATTGCAAGGTTATTTAAGGTATATAGGCTTCTTAAGTAAATGTAAGAGTAAATAATAATGTCTTAATTTAATTGCAAACAATCCAAAAATTACTCTAGACGTAATATATCGACAATAAATGGCTATCTATGGTTATTTACTTGTATAATCGTCGGTCACCTTAACGAAATTTACACATTCAAACGCCCGAAACCTTTCTTCATAAACGTCATGTGGGTTCGCACGTCACACTATTTTTATGTTGGAAAACAGTGTGCAACAAACTGTAAAATAGGTTTTGTTATTTGCATATGAGCATATCTGTTCCATAACACAAACGTGAACTTAAGAGGCGAAACATTCCTTATGCAAAACAGATGAATGTGGAATGAGCAAGATTATGTTAATATCTCTACCCTGCGATATATCTCACTATTCAACAATAACAATACTTATTATGCCTTTATGAAAGTCTTATATTCGAGTCAAACATTATGAATACATATTTACTAAAATAATTTACATCTGATAAATTATAAATACAATTAGATAAGTAAATTATGCTTCAACTATGTGACCGTATTATTACAGTATTAGGAACGTAAGTTCGAGACATGAGAATAAGGGACGTGTCATTTGGTCGAAAAGTCCTTTGGCTGAACAGGCGTGTGGCCTAAACATTTCTCTCTTAATCACACACTGGTGTTTGCTAGAACAAGAGTTTGGCAGAACAGGAGTTTGGCAAAGCAGGCATTAGGCAGAACAGGCAAATCACAGAACAGTAATTTGCCCGAACCGGTATTTGGCCGAACAGGTGTTTAGTGGAGTAGGCGTTTGGTAGAACAGGAATTTGGCAAAACCATAATTTGATCAAACAAGTTTTTGACCTTAATTTTCATTGCTTTTATAAATTTGTCTGAATCCTATCTACTGGCGTTCGGTTGAAAAGCCATTTGACAGAACAGGCGATTGCCTTAAACAAAAAAAAGCCTTATGTTTCAGCATGACAGCGCCAATAAGAACCTATGTTTCCACGCCGGACGTATCAATGCTCTGGAATCGAGTAAACAACCGCAACTCCTAGGGATTTCCTGGAACTTGCCAGTCTGAAAGAAATCCATCGTGCTCAGCTCAGGGTTTCTCCCATGAGTCACGAACAATACTCTCTTTTCTTCTCACATAGATGTCAGCAATTGCAATGAACAAATCTGAAAAGTACATTCTAAAAATATTAGTCTGGCTTGTCTGTACCTTATCATAAAAAAACAATAAATTTTTACGGTTTTCATGCTACGCGAGTAAATAGTAAAAAAATTATTAATAAAATAATGTTATTTTTATTGTGTAAGGTGGTGACTGGTTCTTGTTCAAACTATTTAAATTATCTTTATTTTTCACATTTACACATTGATATACTAAATATAATTAAGGTTCCCGCCTACCTGACGCTTGAACTGCGTTGTGAATTGCTTGACTACCAGTTTTTTTTATGAAACTATTAAACGTGCGTCTAATGTGCTGTTCTAGGAAAAGAACACGCACTTAAGCAAAGGCTGATGAGTACTTTCAAAATGTCACGAACATCAAATTCACCATTTCAGAGTTCTTAAATACAGCTAAAAAAACGGATACTTTAAAGCGCTGTATTACAAAATACACGCACCAGATACATACAGAACTACTCAAGGGCTCTGCAATGAACCTTCCTACAGACTTTCCACTAATAAAATACACTGAAGAGCCAAAAAAAACTGACATAGGCGTGCGTATGCAAATAACTAAGGTATGGAGCCAATCAGAGTATCGCGATGTGGTCGACAGCTAGATCGATTACTGCTGCTACAATGACAGGTTATCAAGATTTAAGTGAGTTTGAACGTGGTGTTATAGTCGGTGCACGAGAGATGGGACATAGCATCTCCGAGGTAGCAATAACATTTGGATGTTCGCGTACGACCATTTCACAAGTGTACCGTGAATATCGGGAATCCGGTAAAACCTCACATCTTCGACATCGCTACGGCCGGAAAAAGATCGTGAAAGAACGGGACAAACGACGACTGACGAGAATCATTGAACGTGACAGACGAGTAACCCTTTCTCAAATTGGCGCAGATTGGATTTGTGGCCTGCCCTGCAGGATTCATGGTGTGAATTTCCTCTTGTATACCTTCATACATTAGTCGAGTTAATGCCACGTCGTCTTGCGGCTCTTATGCTTGGTCGGGGGGAGGGGGTGGTCCTACAAGATATTAGGCAGGCGTACCAGTTTTTTTGGCTGTTTAATGTATATTCCAGGTGCTTACACACGGTGAGACGAAGTGTCTTTCACGACTGACACCGTCAAACAAATCTTACTAACTGGAACCCAGCCCTTTATACTAGCAAGCAGGCTCCATACCATTCAATGTTCCACCCACCATAACTCAAGTTTACAGAAAGTATAGTGTTCAGACTAGCCGAAACACAAACATCTCTAACATATGTCACACTAACATAACTTAACCTACTATAGTCCAAAGAAACCAAACCTAACCCACCAAAGACTAGAACAAAATCTTTAAAAAAATCCTAACATAACATAACCTACGATTGTCCATATAAAAATCATACTTATTCGAAGCACCCACTAGTCCTACATGCCTTGCATTATTTCAGCTACTTAAGAAAATTTGATATTTCCAGACATTAGAAACGCACTTCAAACTGACTGTTGCCAATCAGCACCTCGAGTAACATTCATTGTTTCTTGAATATTTGCTAAGTGTCTGCTGGTAATGATGCTATGACAGACATGTTAGAGTAATGATTTTTTTATATTTTAGAAGGTGTGATATGTACTGTATTAGAGGTAGTATGTTACTAAGTATATTTTCTTGGTTTTGGTCGGAAGAGCAGTAGGTAAAAGGTAAATTTTTTTCGTAATACCTGTGTGTGAACCAGCCAAAGACGTACCAGCATTTTTGCTGTGCTAAGAAAATAAACATATTTTCTCACCCTGTTCGTGTCCTTCCTTTCAAGGGTTTTGTGTCGTCACTACCGAGCCAGGAAAGCGTTTCCGACCATGCATTGCTACGTGATTTCCGATCATCTAGGTGTAATCTATCTCTCCTGAAATTTTGTAACCGCTGTACTGATAGAGCCTGTATATATATGATATATGTATGTAGAGGAAAGTTGGCAAATTATTTGTATTGGTAACTTCTTGTTCGATATTTCCTTCCAAAACCCATTCACCTTAATTAACGTGTTTATATTGTGTACCATGCAAAGTTAAGCCACAGAGTCACGTATAGTGAAAATAAAAATTTATTACCTAGTGTTATGGAAGTGTCGAGTTACATTTACAGTCAAATCGTATTTCAGCAACAGTTAAACAAAATTAATTTGCTATTACTCATACTGATATATTCAAAACTAATTATCGTAGAAAACCACATTATTTCTGCATTTATTCAAACCCAGAACTCTTACAATAGACAACGTTTTTATTTAGCGAATCACAAAAATTTATTTCTGAAAAAACAGAGTGTTGTTTAAAAATTTCCAGTTCTCTATTACAGAATTAATAAGGCACTAACTACCTCAAGTTAAAAAAAACATACGCACCAACTTTCAGTTTGATAATTTAAGTATATTCCATTCACGGTAACTTCCAACATTTCTGAAGACCTGCTAAAGTTATACTTGCAGTATATTTCTCCTCCTGACGCAAACATAGCTTAACCAAGTCTATAAAACTACACCAAAGGTACAACACAGCGGATTTGTGGGCATTCAATGTCATATTATGTTGCATAGAACTATTTCTTACTAGGCTTTATTAACACACCTATTTTCTCTCTGTTTTTATTAATAATAATTATAAATAAGATATTGTAATTAATAGATATAATATAAGTAAAAGTAAAGTAAAAAATAAGGTAATTTTATGTTGACACATGTATAAAACGCTTGTAATGCGTGACATATTTAGGAAAGATCCAAACACGTCATGCATAGGGTGAATTTTTAAAGGTTTGTTTCAAAAAGTGTGGAGAAACCGCGAATAGTCTACAACTCTTAACACAATGGGGATATAGGGGTTTTCTGTAAAACTCCCTGGTTGACCAGTATGGTGTCGTGTGAGTGAAGAGATTTGGGCGGCTCTTAACAGCGAGATCTTGAGAGACGATGCAGGTGATTGAGGTGAGTATGGAGCAGCGCCGAAATTATGGTGTGGAATGATTGGTCAGGGGAAACGGGAGAGATCCCCGAGAAAACCCGCCGACCAGCCGGCATCTTTCGGCACGATTCCCACTTGCAAAAATCCTGGAGTGACCCGGCCGGGGATTAAACCCGGTTCGCCTTGGTGGGAGACGAGAAGGCTGACCGCTCAGCCACCGCGAACCCACCAGTATAAGTCTCTGAACACATGTCACCATGTGCTATTTCAAAGCATTAGGAGCGGATCTGCACGGAAATATAGTGAGTAGTCAGGTGTTGAAGTGTGCATGTGATAACTTTTTAGTCTAATTTCCGAAATAAAGAAAGGCTTATGAAATAAATTTCCTGTCTAAGCAAATTCAACCAAAATTTGTATGTAGACAGTATACATTATAAACATCGTATACAGGGTCTCTTTTTCTGGAAATTTTGTACGATAGCACCAAATAAGAAAATTAAGTTTTTAATGTCATATCTCAGGGACCAAACAATTGATTTCCATTAAATTCTTCACACAAGTAGCGCTATGTAATCTTGCATGTTTTATGTGACTCAGTCACTTATTTCCAAAATAAAGTCCCTGTTAATATTTTAGGATAGTGAACCATATCATTATAAACATTAGACTGATTAAATCTGAAGTTGGGTCTCCGAATCCAATCTCCGTAATGCAGTGGATGCACGCTAGCTTTTAGTATGAGCTTTTCTTGTTTCAAAATCCCTAGTAAGACATATGTGTATTTTTAAATGTCTAATTACTGTTGCATGAGTTTCTGGTTTCATTTCTAAAATTACTGCTTTCAAAGAGAAGTCAAGTCCTTCCTACAAACTCAGCATTTAAGAAATTATTTAAGAATTATTTGCACCAATGTTGAAGAAAGTAGGTTTATTTGTTATATTAGTAAATTCTTGCTAAAATTGTTAAAACCCTAATCATCTCCGCATAAAGGCACGACTAATAAATGTAACGTTGGGACACCATTAAAATATAATCTCATGAAGAACGTTGGTATTGAATGCGAATTAGATGGCACTTTTTATGTTCTGCAGACGTTCACCACAATGATAGATACATTTCTGCCATGCGTTATCAATCATTTGTCTATCGATCTCCGCAGATATTTTATTAAAGTTTATAGAACTCATTTTAAGAATGAAAACTCTTTCATGTTAACTTGGCTGGTATACTATCCAGATATACTGGATAGTATAGGCTGTTCACAGTAAATTTAGCACTTTTAAGGCTCAAATTACTTTTTTCCTGTCAGACAATTTTTATCCTCCCACCACTTTCCAAATATATATTGCCATGTAAGAATTAAACACAGCGTATATTTTTCACTGGACTCGAAATTTGACGTCTGTGGTTACAATACAATACAGAGTGAGTATAAAAGAATACCCCAACTTCGAAGGTCTATAATATCAAAACCAAACAATCTACAACCTTGGTTGACAAATCAAATGAACCGTTGAACTGTGAAGTTTGTTTACCATATCTTCATAAATGTTCAGTGAGGGCACCACGAGAGGCCTGAACGACATTTACGCGATAATCAAACTCGTTCCACACTCTTGTCAGCATGTCCGGTGTTACGGTTTGGATGGCGTCCGTAATTCTCGTTTTGAAGTTATAATTTCGCCATCTTTCTGTTTAAAATGGCTTCTACGAAAACGTTTAATGTTCACCTTCCTTTTTTTTTTTTTTTCTCACACAAGGTAAAACTTTTACGTTGTGTTCTTGGAAGCAGCTTTGAAATATGTTTACTAAATTGCCATCCATTAACATTCCAACCTCGAGATGTGTTACTGTGGTTTGCGATATCAAGAGATTGCGTAGTCGCTTTAGTATATTTATCTCCTTTTTTGGATAACGTTATTTAGCATTAAATCTCATAGTACTGGCTGTAATTACTTATATAGACTCACGCCATTATAATATTTCCATTTAAATTTTTTCAATAATCCTTTTCTCAACTACGAATGCGCGTTCTCGTTTTACCACCTCCGTATCTTCTTGATTATCGTACTTTGTTTCGAGCAATGTTATGATGCGAGATGTTATTCAAATGATTTTCTTTTTGTTTTCAAGTGGCCATTAAAATTTTTGGGTGATTTAAAGTTTACAAGCACACCTGTTAATACTGTAAATGTTAGTTACTGCCCTCTTCCCTTATCAAACGTAGCTCATTTATGCTGTTAAAGGGAATTTTATTTTATTGTTCTATTTCCTTTGAAAATTTAAATTTTTGTTTTCTTCGCTACATAACCCAACATTTAAATTTATATATTCGTTTTGATTTTAGGGTATCTCTTCATTAGCTTTTCCGTTTGTTATAACATCGACACGTTAACTGCCAAATATGTTGTCTCAAGTTTTATTATTAATTATATTTGTTACTGATTACTTTGACTTTTTTGCAGGCGAATATTCATATTTACTATGGCTGCTATCATCTTATATCTTCGGACATAAAGCGTCATTTCTATGAATTTATCACCATATACCACCATTATATCTTTGCCATCAAACGCTACGATACTATTACTTTCTGACAAGACTTGAAATGATGAATCTTAAACGTTTCGTATTAATTATTTTCATTACAGAACCGAACTGTTTTTTTTCTTCTATTTTTCGATATTTTTAGGAAAAACTCAAACATGTGTGGAATTATTACATGTGTTTTGCCACTAGTATGACCGAGGCAGGACAGTGACTATAAATGTGCGTAACTTGAAAATGTTTTCCCACATAAAAGTGGTGTGGAGTAGAGTAAAGTTGAGAGATTTGGGCCGCTCTATATAAAAAGGTCTTGATAACCAATGAAGGTGAAAAATAGTGGAAATAATGGCGCTGGAATGTAAGAGTGGGGGAAACGGGAGATCCCCGAGAAAAAAACGCTAACCAGCTGCATCGTCTGGCACGATTCCAACGTACAAAAATCCTGGAGCGGCCCCGCCGGGAATCGAAGCCTATTCGCCTTGGTGAGACACCCATAAGAGTGAGAGTTCGTAAATTTCTCAAAATATAAATTTAATTGTTGCAAATATTTATTTTGTTGTAGCTATTTCTTTTGTGGAAATTAAGTTGTTAACTGCATGCTTCAGGAGCTTGATTTTATAACGCTCTTTCTCACACTTATGTGTATTTATGCTTGTAGCGGAGGAGGGTAACTTCATGTTCTGTTTAGAAAAGGAAAGCTGCAAACTTATCAATCAAACCAGACTTACGTTTAGAAAAGCTGCACAAAAATCTTCCACGGTGGAACTATAACACACAACTCCTCCCTTGGCAGATATGTAATAACTGACACCCACCACTGTGACACGTGCTGTCAAGGACAGCAGCCACGGCACCACCATCACCACTACAAGGATACATCCCAAAAAAAAAACAGATTCTACTACACGGCTGCCATCCTTGATTTGTCTAATTTAAGAACAAACTAGCCCGGGGCAATGTGTTATGCTCAAGAACAGAACCAAGGACGCCCGGTCAGCATTTTGTATGCTGCCCATTACACCACCCGGGTGGAAACGTGGTCGTTGTTATGTTACGTTACAGGCCTAATCACTGAGACTTAACTGGTTGAGATACTTGTGCACGACACAAAGATAAACACGCTATAATGTATACACATAAGACAGCACTCTTGAAGGTAGACTATTTATATTGATGAATGGCTTAGAAAAATCATATTGAAAACATACGCCAACATTTTGTCTTCTGGTAGTATATACATATATATATTGGAAGTTCACTATTTGTTTTATATTACACTTGTTTATTATAGATAAAGTATAATACCGGAAGAAATCGTGTTATATAAGTAGGTGTTTTAACTCAATAAGGTTTACAGGATGATTCTAAAACCGTGGGACAAACATTGAGGGGTGGTAGAGCTCACTAAAACAAACAATTATTGTATAGGAATATATGAGCGGAAGTGACGCGTTGAGGCACAAACACAAGAACATAAAACATTAATGGAAACATAAAATGTTCATTAGCAGCATACGTAACGAGTGGTTCCGTACAGAAAATGTTAAAACAGTTTCTGGAAATGCATCCACCAACAGTCACGCATGCCTAGCGACCTCTACATATGGCGTGATTGGCTGACAATGGTGGCGATAGTTGAGGGCAGTCAAACGGTGCGCCAGTCACCTGCTGCATTAGCGAACAAAGCATTTGCGCTTGAGAGTTCGGCCGTGATGGCTGATTTTACGAATAGCGAAAAGGCAGACATGCATCTAAAGTACTCCAGTTGATTCCTTTGAAGACTTCGTCGCTCGACTATCCTGTGCGGCTGCACGCGTGTGTGAAATACCCGGCGTATTTGAATCTGTTCGCCAATCACTCCACCGACGCTACCCAACTTGCATTACTGTCGGTGGTAGCAATTTTGAGCAATTATTATAAACATTGGTGTAAAAAGGCATTTAGCGGCGACGTTGTAAATAAACAATGTATTGCATTTAATTTGTTATTTTTTGTGTTCGTGCCTCAACGCGTTACTCCCGCCCATATATTCCTATACAATAATTGTTTGGTTTTAGTGAGCTCTACCACCCCTCAATTTTGTCCCATGATTTAAGAATCATCCTGTTTATCAAAATGCAATTCTAGGAGTTGCGAATAATAATATTTTTGTTTGAAAATGTACTAGTGTAAGTATGACGCTCTGTCATATGCCGGGACCAATAGAATTTGTCTGTGTTGGATGTTATAGGCAGCAGCTGTTTACGTGTTTACGGAATAAAGGTAAAGAACGGATGACGTCTCCCATTACGCACGGGACTTAATTTATTAAATACTGTTTTCTGCTGTCGACAGCATATATCATTAAATCCTCTTCTTATGCAACGTGCAATCACCATGATGGAAAACAGTTTAAAATATGTAGCAGTTATATAAATAAAACAGTACCTTTTAATACATGTTTAATATATTGAATTGTGTTGCAGAGCTAAGAGAGAGTTCAAGTTAAAGCAGGTGCATCGGCCCATACCGAGCATTTCAATAGTAACTTTTCTGGTAGCTGGACTTCTCTTGTGGAAGGCGTTGTGGGGATAGCTAACATTATTTAAATTGATTTCAAATAAGAATTGACTGGAACAGATAAAAACAATTTTTCGAGTTTATTTCAAATATCGATGTCTTAATTGACATCATAATTTTGTTATAGTACCAAAAATGCTATGTAACGTATGATAAATATGCTGAAAATTAATGCATATAAGGTAGAAACAATTATTTTGCTGGCATATAATAGGAATAACGTAAACTTGGCTTACAAGTGCTGATGTTTTGGGTAACCGAAAAGATCACTTATATTGGTATTGTGTGGGTTTAAATGTGGATTTAAATACCTGGAAACTCTACAGAAATTCCGGACACGTACAAAACAAGGGAACAATAACTTAGCACGATTTAACGTAGGCTTAAGAAACATGAAAATTTTTTTTAACATGTGCAAGAAATTTAATAGAATTACCTTGAAATGTGCAAGGTAGTTTGATAAGCATTTCACACACTTATATTAAATCATTATTTTATATATAATATACAACAATAATTATACATTTTAAAATTTTCAATAAAATTTTTACATTAAAATTAGATACTTTACATTTAAATTAGGTCCTATCTAATGAACTATAAGACTCAATTTACAGTCGAATAAATGGATAAATTTTAACACTAGTCTTCCTTTATCTCAAAATTAGCACTTCGCTTACAAAAATACGAAAAACGGTAATAATTAATTTTAAACAGGGATGTACAAGATCAGCCTCTACTGAAGTATTTTATAAATTGGTCGTTTCTGTTAATCCTTCTCAAGTCACAAATCTAACTTCACTTTGATTATAACACATAATTTATAGATTTTTCTATAATCCTATAATCTTAAAATTTTTAGCTATGGTACACTCATATGTCATAGATATCAGTATAATTTTATTGGCTTTTATATATACCAACATCGTTGTCAAAGAGAAAATTGTATGCGGGTAAAAATCTAAAATTTTGTAACTCCAATCTGTCCAAAGCGACATTATCTTTTATTATAAGTAAATGTTTATCCTCAAAATTGCAGGAGTGTGTGCAAAATGATATTCAAACAATTAATAACATGAATCTTCTTACTTCAAATAAAGTTATATTTGCTTTCATCTCATTCTATTGTAACGTAACTGCCAAAACTCATACGAGTTGTCTGGTTAACAAAATGACAGAGTTAATGTACTAAAGCCAGTTTTAATATAGGGCTGTCAAAACCAGTAGCGCGTCTGATTGATCGCCTTGAATCATTTCTGCATATTCCATCATTACGCTTGAACTCCCGCGGGTGCTTAGGGCTCCTCTTGCGCAATCACAACGTTCTCGCGCAACGTTGTTTGTTGCGCGAGCTCCACCGTCTGCGGAGCTGTTATGGCCTTCAAGTATCCGACCGCTGTGTCAAACCCGCTCACCTTGGGCTCCAGAGTTTCTTTACGTAGGCACAGTATTACGGCCCGCGGTGATGTAATTTCAACCCCGTCCCTCGCCGCGCGACCCCTGACAATCCCAACGTAGTCTCAGCCGAGTCAAGACGCGTGCGCCGTATCCATTCCTTACCACGTCTTCCACCTCTCATGCCATGCGTGGTAGATCATGCCATGACAAGGGGTACTGCTTTGTCACCACACGTTGCGTGTATGCTATTTAAATACTAGAGCAGCTGGTCGGCCGTTCTACTATTCGCTCCAGTCTTCACCCTACCTTCCACCAACAACATGTATTTAAGTCCCCTCTCTACCAATACACGTAAATTATACACTAATAAACGTTTTGGTGTGAGAGGTTGGTCACGAAGTCGAGTTCAGAGAATATAGTTTTTTTTATTATACACAACGAATATAAATTAAAAATTAAGTAAAATGCTATAAGATATCATTTCAAGAATCAAACGTATGTCGCAAATAAACGGTGTTCTGTAAACTTGACATGGAAAAAATTCTTGATTGTCTTCAATACAGTAATCTTATATCACGGAGAAAAATGAAGCAATAACTTTAACATTGATTACAGGTGGAAAAAAGTACACGTTAATAAATGCTTGCCTCCTAAATATACCCAGGTATATTTTTCGGCACAAAACAAACGAATTTGAAGAAGCTCTCCTATCATCCGTTGGCATACTAAATTGCAGTTAAAGCACTGCGTGAAAAATATACACATTACATGGTATTTTAAATTTCTTTATAGCTATTTTGCTAAATATTTATAACTTTATTATCTTAAAAACTAAAGTTAAATCTGATTACATTTATTGGTGCACTGTTGTTAGTATGTAAGGCTATTAAGAAATAAAAGCCAAATTGCAAGTTATAGTGTTAGCTGCAATATTATACAAAAATTATAAATCCGCATTACAAAAAACAGTCCTAAATGTAAGAAAATCAAAATTAAACTTAGAATTTAAATATTGTTTTGGAGAGTATGTACAAAAAATAACTATTGAATACAATACACGTCCGTATATTTTTAAAATCCACTTACGCTGAAAATGCTAGTATCCAAGTCCATGCTTGCTATTCCCTAGCATGCGTGGTGAAAATTCATACAGCTCAAACTCACTACGGAGGGACAAAATCAACTGAAACCACGAAATTTATATCAAAAAGATTATCTCTTCATTATCCCTATCTCTTTCTACAAGAACCTCCTTTCCCTTCACCTCAGCAAAGGTGACGGGCGAAACTTACACAATCTTGTGACGTGTAAACTGATGGAAACCTCTCTGAATTGTTGCTGTTAGTAAAGTATCTGTAGCTGTGACGCGAGTAGGGTGTGCGTTTTTGTAATCAGCTTTTATGTTAACATAATATTTTATATTATGGAATAGATCATATTCAATACCAGTACTGCAGTAGTAAGTTAAAACAGTTTTTCATAATAGCAACATGTCAGAGCCTCGCCAAATCAATAAAATTTTGCAAAATGAAAGGACAGAAATTATAATACATTTGATAAATCCGCCGTGGCGAAGAAAATAGGCGCTTCAATTTTCCAGTTGAGTGTGCGATGAAACAAGCTGCAACTGCGAAATCCAAATTTCAATAAAGAAAATAAGAAAACGAGACGGAGTTTTAAAGTAAACAAAAACTAGACAATCGACACCCGGCAAAACAAGCAGACCATCAATTTGCCGGATTTAATTTGATTCCTTTGACTGTGGATTACTAAGAAGAACTTTTAAATATTGTAAAAAAAAATAATAATAATAACTGCATCGACAGTTGTGAATTTGCAGTTTCGTTTTTTGGAGAAAAATTTTGTGGCATTAGGGAAACCCTAAAAAATAACGCGAAGAAGACTGGATTTCGGATTTAGAAACATGTAAAAACATTACGAGGCTTTACTTTGTGAGATGAAATTACATAATGTAATTACTCGCACGGTATTTCAAAACAATGCGCAAAATTACAGTTTCGGAGAAGAATAGCTTCCTGTAGTCTATCTGCATGAAACATTGATTCATCCAAACTGAATTGTCATTAAATATTGGCAAAATGAAGAATTTCCCTGTATATACAAAAATTAATGAGCAGGACAGAGGTGGAAGCTGGAAGCAAGGATGGTTTCGTTGATGTGTTTATTTTGAAGGCCAAAACAAAATCTGGTGGCTACTTCGTTCAAATAAAAGGTGAACATTTCATAAAGTGGTGTGAAAGGCAGTTTATCCTTATGTACCGAAAAATGTTTTCATGACTTGTATTTATAAAACTAGTGAAAGTACATCGCGTTCAGGTAGCATATAGCATAGATAACATTTCCGGTTCACATGGCGACAAAGATGTAAGAAAGTCGCCACGCTATTGTGATCTCAGTCCCATAAAGTACACATGAAGTTCAGTGAAATCACGACGAGCCGCTAATAATATAACTCAGTTGCCTCGATAATACTTACAAACTAGGTGATAAAACATCATGAAGAGGAAAGGCAAAATATGTGAAAATATTGAATGACATTTCTGAATACGTTCTGGGAAAATTATGAATTAATGGATATTGCTATCGCAAATGTCATTGCCAACGTGTAGAGTAGTGACAATAACAGTATCATTAGTAGTAAAAGAGACACGCCAAACGACGACGGGATCATCGCCGCAATCGAAGAAATGGCGTAAGGTAGGAGAAAAAGTGATACCGTTAAACATTTATTTACAGTTATGTGATATGGGGCTATTTGTTTTTTCGTAAACCAGAGTTCTCTGCCGGTTAACGTCCCTTTCCTCCGGCCTTGATGAGACAACAACCGTCACGCTAAATACGATCGCAGCGCTCTTACGTGCATAATGGCCGATATTTATTTAAACTTGGTAATACGGTACAAAAATAGTATTTACAAGAATACTTTTCATTGTTATTACTAAAATATGTGAGTGTGCTAGAATTTGAGATTTCCATGACAAATAAATGTATTTGTGTCCATTATAAGCTATGTTTTTTAAGCAAAAGAAAGGAAATTCCCGAGTATTTTATTTAACTTTAAGCATCTACGTTGCCATAAAACATAATAATTTCCTCACATATCGACCAGAAGCAAACGGTAAAGAACGTCACAGTATACATTATTTTATGTAAAACACAGAGTTTAACGAAAATATTCGACTAATAATTTGTTGTAATATATTAACACGCCTACAGTATTTATCACTCCTGACTGAGTACATAGAAATTATATTTAATACAAAATTGAATTGACCTTACTTCCCATAATGAACTTAATGCACTTCTACATTGCACTTACTTCATTAATAATTATAAACAAATAAAATCCCTATATAATTGTTTACGGAAATATTTTTGCTCTCGCAGTTGTATGATAATATGTGCAAACGAACCCTTGATAAACTCTATTGCACAAGGAAATGTTATACCCGACGTAACCATTTGCAAGACAACATCTAGCATGCAAACCAATGAGAAAACATTATTAGCATATCAATTACATAAAAGAATAGTAAACCATGTTTTCTACCACAAGTTTGTAAAAATTCTAGCTTGTGGAAATCGGTTAAATTATCGTTACACTATGACAATAACCAGTAATGTATTGCAGTGTATTAATATTCTTTGGAGGTAAAAACCTGAATTGATTTCGTCATTCTTCGTTATTGGTACACCAAAATAGGAATCAAGAATTAACTCATAACTAATGGGCCTACTTTCATCCTCATGGTTGCAAATAAATTTTAGTGAAGTTTTTAGAAGTATAGATGGTATGTAGGCTTTGACGTCTCATTGACAGCAATATCATTAGAGAAGAAACCAGAAACATGTGAAACAGTACCAAGACAATTGAAATACACGAGTGTCTTACCCGGTATTCGAATTCAGAAAAAACTCGTAAAATTAAGAAAGCTTGCAATAAACTGCATCACGAAGGTAGGATTCAGAGCATTAACTTCGGATGTAAGGCAGGATTCACTAACTGGAAATATTTACACGGCCATCATTATGAAAATAAGTTTCTGAGCCACTAAAATCACATGCGTTTTCATAGCCTACTATAACGCTACTTGTGTGAAAAATTTGGTGGAAATCAAGTGAATGGTACCCGAGATAAAGAATATAAACCTTATTTTCTTTAAAGGTGCTATTATACAAAACTGCTTTAAAAATTTTTATTTATACTATGCGTCAAGTAAATGCTGTCAGCAATAAAAAATTGGTTAAATTGTTAAATAGACATGTCAAATATATCAAAATATTTATATGGCCACCATTTTTTAAATCAGTGACTACCCCCATTTTAATCATGAAATTTTACATTGCCTTCTGTAAGTGTGAAAATGTAGTGTAAATTAGTTGAATTATTCCTTAAATATGGCAAAATTATAATTTAACTCACCTGACACTACTTTGCAAAAAATCCGGTAAAAGAGGATATCCGTATGCTTCTAATTAATACTGTTTGCATACAAAATGTGGTTTAATTTTTTAAAACTTTTTATAGATATAAAAAATTATTCTAAATTAATTATAAAACCCCCATTAAAACATGCTTGCTGCACATAACATATGTTTATTTACATACATTTCTGTAGCAATACTTGCATGAAATTTTGGTATGAATCGGTTGATTGACCCTAGAGATATGGCATTAAATCTATATTATGTATGCAACGGTCTTCATACACTTAAACATATAAATTAATATGGCGTACCACAGTACAACTTCTTCGCCAAATATCAAAGAAAATTCGCTTCATTGTTTTCTGAGATACAGCATAAAAACGGCATTATTTCATGTTGTGCTATCTTGCAAAATGGCAGAGAAATGAGGGCTTTGCATAGACAACTTTGATGGACATAATTTATACTGCCAGCAAACAAAATTATGTTGAAATTGGTTTAGTAATTACTTAGATAAAAAATTATATGCTTTAATGTTTATATGGCCGCCTAAATAAAATATAAGCGTCTGTCACTCTCAAAGTTTATATGTTTACATGGCCTGGCATAGTTATACTTGAATGCCAGAATTAGTTGAAATCTGTTGTTTTTTCGGAGATATCACATAATAATTATTTGTAATGTAATGATATTTTACAAAATGGCGAACAAGAGATTTTGTGTGGACACATTTGATGGTTATAATATAAGTAGCCAGCATAGATATTTTCATTGGAATTAATTATATGGTTTTGACGATTTAAGATATCAAACTAAAATAACTATATGGCAGCCATTTTTAAAATAAGTGTCTGACATACATAAACATGTTCGTTAACAGTACCTACCGATGTACTCCTTGTTTGCAATATTTGGTAAGAATTGGTCAATTGTTTCCCGAGATTTTACACAAAAAAATTATTTATTCATGTAGAGTTATTATACAAAATGGTGGACAAGGGTGGTTTTGTTGGGTGATCGTGATGCTTGATATATATACTTTCAGTGTACAAAATTTGGTTTAAATTGGTCTAATGGTATGTCAGTTATACAAAATAAACCTAAAATATTCGTATGGCCGCCATTTGGAAAGTATATGCCTAATAAGGTTCAATTACTTATATTTACCTCGCCTACCAAAGTATTACTTACTTGTAAAATTTGGCGAAAATTGGCTGAGTAGTTTTCATATTTCCAAGTGCCACTATCTTCGAAAATGGCAGGGGAATGAGGCTTCATGTAGAATAATTTCATGAATGTTATATAAACTCCCAGTATACAAAGTTATGTTGGAATTATTGGAGTGATTTTGAAGATATAGCATACTATACTAAAATAGTTATATGGCAACCATTTGGAAAATAAGTATCTGACATACTTGAAACAAATTTATACGCATCAACTTCCGCAGTACTACTTGTTTGTTAAATTCGGTTGGTATCTGTCAATTGTTTCCCGAGATAATATACAAAATATTTATTATGTAGTGCTATCTAACAAAATGGCGGACAAAACTGTTTTGGCTTATATGATGATTGTAATAGATACTGTCAGCGTACACAATTTGGTTCAAATTGATGAAATGGTATGGTAGTTATAACAAATAAACCTTAAATATTTGTATGCCTGCCATTACTAAAATAAGTGCCAAATAAAGTTCAATTACTTTTACTTACCTCGCCTATTATAGTATAACTTACATGCAAAGTATAGCGGAAATTATTTCAGTAGTTTCCGAGATATAACGTAAAAGTTTTTTGTCATGTGATGCTATCTTCCAAAATGGCGGACCAACAACAATATTCACTTCCGAATTAAATGCTTACACCTTGAGCTGTCAAAATACATAATTTGGTTTAAATAGGTTGAATAATTTTTTGAGATGACATCTTTAAATTTTGAAATTGTCCCCATTTTGAAAGTAAGTGTCTGGTGAGGTCGAATACTATAAGTCACTTAGGTTTGGTGAAATTCAATTCACGTGTCCAAAAATTCAATTTGTTGGGGACACGCACATGCACGCGCAAACACACCCATACACAGACACACAGACAGGAAAATTATCTGATAAGCCTTTCTGTCCTTCGGAAAGTAGGCAAAGTTTAATTTCGGAATGATCACGCGGTGATAACAGTTGTGTAAATATTTCTGTTTATGGTAGGGATATTCACGGAGAAGGAAACAGGGACGGTTGGGAGCTAAAGATTGCAAATTCTTCCTATGCAAATGATAAATATAATAAATATTTTTAAAATGCATATATGCGTGTTTTAAAATGTTGTTTCACACGCACAATCCTTCACAATTCGTTTGTGAAATACTGAAATAATCATGTTCAGATGGAAGTGCATGGCGTACGAAAATGTACGATAAGCATTGCTTAGTATAATTTTGTGAAGAACTATTAAAGATCTAGAGAAATGTTCTTTATTGTTTCCCATGTAAAAAATACTTTTTCAAATATATATCCTTAATCCTCGATTTTTTTCTGTTTTAAAATTATTTTAAAGGACCGTGCTTAAAATCATTTTTAAGTAAAAGGTTTCTTTGAAGTAGTAGCTACGCAAGGTAATGATTTGTCACTAAAAAACTTAGATTAAAAAGAACATGCGTTTCAAAACAGTCCAAGCAGAGGGAATTTGTAAAAGCATTTTATTGCGACTGGTCAAGATGTTCTTCAGAAGTAATGTCAGGCTATAACATTAAATTTGTTTGCAGGTATATTATACAATGACATTTGGTACGTCATCATACAAACATTGATTCATGTCAGTTTAATGTTAGAAGGGTATGACAAACAACACTACAAGAGTAACACCACTCCTTTGATAATGAGAGAACTCTTACCAAAAATGTAAGATGACCTTTCACAGTACTTTTTGCATCCAGATGAGGTGACCGACACAAAAGTTACTGGGATGTGATATAAATTTTAATTACAGGGAAAATTGTACTATCAAATATAAAACGTGGCATAACAGGAACGGGAACTCTAAAACATATAAACCGCCACACGTGTGCAATGCTACATGAAAATACTTAGTAGGTCTTAAAGCAGGAACTTAAAAAAATTGCTCTGAGCACGTTCACTACGTGAAAAAACTTGTAGGTTACACAGAAAAAAATTACAGTAACTACTTATGTGGCATTAACTCGCCTTTTGCGCCCCTGTCAATCTGCTCTACGCTTAATAAAATACTAGAAGAAAACATGCCGCACACATACAAATAGCTTGTACTACATTACAATAAATGAAACCATCAAAGCAAATCTTTTTAAAATTTACTGAAAAAGTAATTGGAACAACCGCTTAAAACCACCAGAGAAAAAAATATCAAAATACTTGAGAAAAATAAAATAGCGCTAACTGTTTTAATGCCAAGATGGACGAGCTACACTAGTTCTTTAAAAGAAAAGATGCCATTTGAAATTTCGTTTGTCACCGGTCGAAACTGGGCTCAGAATTTGGTGTAACCTGTGGGAAAAAACTGAGACTCTCGTTGAAAATTGTGTTTCAAAATAGTTATAGGAAAAAAATAGTTGGTCTCACAAACGATTAATTAAACTAGAAAACAGAAATTCCAAACTGTCTCTACTCGTGTAAAAAAAAATCCTTCAACTTCGCTGATGACTCGTGCTGCATATGGCAGTCTTCCCGACGATTGCCTGAAATCTGTCCCCTTATTCAGGTGAGACATTGAAATAACAATTGGAGTCTTATTATTATTTTGTTAGTGATATCTTTTTCGCCGCTGTGCCCTCTTTGTTAGTTTATCTTTTATTTTCTCTGGTTATGTTTGTGTTTCCTGTGTTGTTCGTAGTTTTGATTCATTTGGTTTTATAATTTGACAAGGAATGCTCTTCCTGACTTGTGTTTTATTGCGGTTTTGGGCCTATTTTTGTTTGTGCTTGAGTTTGATTGTTCTGCTGTGTCCACTGATATTGTTTGTGCACTATTTTGTTCACTCATGTGGTGTTTTCGTTTTTGCCATTGTATTGTCTTTTTTTTGTTTGTTTTTAACGTCTGTCCTGTTTTGTAATAGCAAGATGCTCGTCCGCCTTTTTCGTATTTAATTATATACATATTTAATTTTCTTTGACAAGGAAACAGCTTTTCCCAATTATTTGTCTGTGGTGTTGTAATAGGTTTTTTTCGTTTTTTGTCTTGCAGAGTTCTGTGTGTCTGCGAGATTTTTATTTAGTCTCATGGTCGGCTATGCTCACAGTCCAATCAAACCATCATTATAACTTGGTTATTCGATGTAAGTTCCTCCTCAAAGTAGATCTTATTTATCAGATTTAAATTCTATCTCACATAAAAATTTAGTCATTTTTGCATTAAAACTATTATACTTTCTAATTATGTCTTTTTAAATTTCAGTTTTTGTTGCGTTGGCAATTACACATTCCACCGGAGGACCATATTTATTACTATGCTGAAAGTTTAGTGTTCAAATGTGTGTTCATTCCACTATTAAATGAAAGGAGAGCAGACGAGAACAATAACTTTAATGTTCCCCATCGCCATCTATATACAAACCATAAACAGTAGCAATTTTTAACACAATCAAAATTCCCAACATTAAACATACCGCCCACCTTGTTACAATCAGGTAACAAATATATATTACATTTAAAAAAAAACCTGCATAATATAAAGCAAAACATAGCAACGTTCAGTGAAGTAGGAAACAAACAAACAAACAATTCACTACAATGATATGTTACATTGTCAGTAGTCAAGCCTTTACATCAGAAGTTGCATATGGGTCAATTTTGTTAATGGGCAATGGACACAGCTTAACTAATGGCTGCCAAAGCACACTGGTAGCAGTTTTCACACTCGCCACTCGAAGAATACCATCAGAATAAGGATGCAAAGTCACAACCTGGACAAGACCCCAATGGAGAAGGGACACATTTTCTTCCTTGCTTATCACAAGGTCTCCAACCTTAGGATGGACAACTCCCTTTGCACACTTGATGCACCGTTGAAGAGTATTGAGATATTCTTTCTGCCAGCGCTTCCAAAAATCCTCTACCATTATTCGTACTATCTGCCAGCTATTAAAGCGAGTGTAATTCAGGTGTGTAATATCTGACTCTGGCAGATCTGTAATTGGCTGCAAGATGAGAAAGTGAGCTAGTGTGAGCATATACAACTGACAGGAGTCAGAGTTCAGCTCACACACCGGACGAGTGTTCAAGACACCTTATATGTGAATCAGTACAGTGGACATCTCTTCATATGACAAAACCTTGGCAAGATGGATCTTAACAGATTTCATACCCACTTCCCATAATCCCCCAAAATGGGGTGCATCTGGTGGGATTAAATGCCACAGTATTCCCTTCTGGGTCTTCCTCGTCTTGAAATGAAGATCTGAAAGGCAGCCAAGAACATAGGGTTGGATAAATCAGACACCAGCTCCAAATGTAAGGATTTTGGGGCCATACACACAAACATATGCATGGTTTGGTGGACTTTCACCCAAATGCCTGAGTCATGGTGACAAAAAAGGGACAAACACATTCAAATCCAGAGTGCTTAAATGCTCTGACTATCTGCACCCGAAAAGCAGGGGTTCATCCATTTCTGGAGAAAAGGGAATGGGCTTGGTGCGAAAGCACTTAACACACTGTCACAAAACCTGCTTCATTAATGAACATGCTGACAAGATCCAGAACTGTTGACTGAGTATGGCCTGCAGAGCATGAGAACCTGGATGAAGATGAAGATAATGATAATGATTATTTATCAATGCAGTAAGAGGGTGCCACTTAGGTGTGTTTCCGCTTATAAGTGTTGCAGGGTCAGCACTGAGTTTTAATCATTAATGTTCTGTTTGAAAAACTAGAAGTATTTTTTTATATTAGGCAGTCTGAAACGGACCAAGTGTTTTTCCTATTTTTATGAAAATGCTGGTTTTATTTAAGAATAAAAAGGCGTAAATTGTCTTCTTTAAATAAATGATTAAATGGCAAAAATGATTGTTTGCAAATTTAATATGAAAAATAATGATAAATAAACACTAAAAATATAAATATAAAGTATGTATATATAAAGAAAATGCAAGGTGACAACTTCAAGAATTTTATTAACTTGAAATGTAGAATGGCGATAAAGAGAAGAAATAGTGTTATTTTTTTTGTTAATTTTGTGTGGGTGTGCATGTATGTGATTTCATGGGACTAGGCAACTGGTACTTGCAAATAACCATTGCTCTGGATGGCTAAGTAATTTGTTGGGAATTGTTAATTGAGAATAGAATGAAACTTTTTCTCCGGGTAAAATTTAATGAGTGCTAGGAAATTTTAACGTGCTGTTTGTCATTGTGGTATGAAGTTAGACTCAGATGGATAGTGTGTATTCCCCCTCCTCCTTCCCCTTCTTAAAAAAAAGATTGGTGCCCAGTACCGCACGGAATGGGAAAGTGCGCAGAGCGTATTTTTAGTGGGCGGAATTGTGAACATTTATTTCATTTTGGGAACTGTTTTGTGAAGCGACGAGGAGTGATCACCTATGTGTTTCGGACAATGTTAGAAACGATGGTGGACTGGGAAATTTAGAGGCAGTTTTAAAAATTGAACTGTGCTATCATAGGGGCATGGTGAAGTGAGGATTAGAAAATTTATTTGGTTGACTCTGGAAAGGGGAGTTTATACATAGAATCTACTAGGAGTATGTGGTCGTGCTGCATTAGGGGACTGCGTGGAATATTACGACGAGCATACTACAAGTAGTAGCTCCGAAGGTTCTAGTTGTTTATATATGACCCCAATATATATTGTAGGAAAAAAAAGACCGAGCCAAAATTCCTACTCCAGCACCCTTCACACACACAGAAAAATAACTATTATTGCATACAGCAACAAAGCAAAATGTGATATAGAAAAAAAAAGTGCAAGGTGGTTGATAAATAAAGTAGAACTTACGTTCGTGGAGAACAAAATGTATTTTAATAAGGGTTAAAACAATCACAAAACAATAATAAAATTTTTTAATGTGTAACAGAAAAAAAGGCTTGATGTATCAATATATATTATATTTGGTATGTTGTAACAAAATAAAATTTCTGAAAGAAAATTTCGTTAATGTTTATGGATTCAACAATAAAAAAATTAAAATTCAGAATGACGAAATGTCGAGCTACTCAAAAAACAAAAAATTTAGAGGTAACGTTCTTTTTTTTTTAATGATAGATTGATTTCAAAGACGGCGACTGGATTTCTGTATAGTTGAACGNAAAAAAAAAAAAAAAAAAAAAAAAAAAGTGGCTGACTTTCCTGAGATGTGGCCCATCTTCGGGACATCTCCCTTGCCAACGCCAGCATAGGTGTTACTTCATCATTAAAAGTGTATCAAGAAGACGCAAAGCGACTTCAAAGAAAATCTGCCACGCCACTGCAGCATGGTAGAGAAATGACCTCAACACATCATTTTCCGATCCAACAGGTCGTCAGCTGTGAATACAAAATTTACACGTAAAAAAGAGGCAAGGGCGAGACTGTACATTATTCAGGCGATGATAAAAAAACAGAACAAGAAACACTCAGCTAAAGTGGCCAAAATAAAAATATCACTCAATTAAAATTGGACACTAGCCAAAGTTTGTGTCACGCCACAACGAGTAGAGGGCATGAAGAAAGCTGTAAGGTATGTTCCGAAAACACCAGTCACTATCACAGATATCAAGTCGCTTGACACAAAACCAGTGATACTATGCTTTTTCGTTATGCGGTATTTTACATTAATACCATGAATGCTTTATAAAATTACATTGATAGAAAAGAATTTATATATGAAATTCACATACCAAATACAGAATATTTCACTAGAAAATTTACAATTCTTTTTACTAAAGAAATTCGATCGGTTGACACAATAGCAAAACCTGAACAGAGTAACTGGTCACCAATAAATTTCAAAATAAAAAGGTAACGAAATCGTGGAATTTTGCTAGTTAAATAAACTAAATTACAGAAACAGTTACTAAAACATTATCTAACCTTCCTTTTACATCAAAATAAGCATCAAAGCCAGGTGCTGGAAAAGAAAACACGCGGCTTTGCCATGAAAACCAAAACTATTCTCTGAAAAGGGATAAAAAAACATTCTTAAAAATAAGCGAATTCCTACAAATGGCACACACTCCCTCCCTGAAATGAGGCCTTGGGATTCAAGGTGTGGCAAACATTGACACACACGCTAAAATTTGACAAACATAGATTTAACAAAGATACTTAACGCAAAAAAATATTAACCACATTGAACTAAAACCTCAAAAAAAAATCTAGTATTATCACTCATTGAAAACAAGAAATCAAAATTCCAACTTTGGTAGATCATTTTACAATAACAACCCAAATCTAAATTTAATACACATAAAACATTTATGCTTTTCTTATTAACCTAGTAACGCGGTTTTTTTTTATTAATTAACACGCAAACAGAACAGAACTTAAGAAGACCCGGACCAGTGGGTGATCAGTCCATGGTCTACACAAAGTCAAGGCCAAGAAGAATAGCGGCTGGCCAGCCAAATAAACAAGAATATTTATTGAAAACCACCTGCAGCTATGGTCTGCAGCTCCTAGACGGTAGAACACAATTAATATTTGGAAAGTGGAGGATGAAACCTTTTTAGGTGAGAAGCGTGAGCCCTTGTAAAGTATGTTTCTGAACTGGGGTCGGCAAGGCTAGCAGTGACTGGCGTTAAGAAACGTTGGATTTTGTAAGGACCAGACCAACGGTAAGAAAGCTTAGCCATTTTCTTGTCAACTGCTCTGCAAACAGGATGAGCTTTTCACAAAACTAAATCACCTAGACGAAATGGATTGTCAATCCGATGTTTATCATACCTGATACAGCTCTTGGAATGACCACATTTTAAGTTTTTTTGGACAGCTGTCCAGACCTGACAGATGTCCTTTAAATCAAACGGTAAAATAATAATTTCAATGACACAAATTTGACAAAGGGTTATACAGCAAGTAAGTGAAAAAAAAGTTTAAATGGACTTGTCTTATGACACTCACGTTTGTCATAGTTGAAAGCCATTTGCAACCAAGGAAGATTTTTGTCACAATTAGAATGCTCTATCGCATGAAAAGCAATGAGAGCTGAACGGAGGTCTCGGCTGCAACTCTCCGCATGCGATGGTGGGCGATTATATGGTGACAAGGCAATATGGCGAATGTCATAAGTAAAAAACATGTCACGAAAAATTCTTGAAGTGAATTGGGGAGCATTATCGGACACAATTCTTTAAGGCACGCCAAAATATTGGAATTCACGGGCCTGTAAAGCACGAACAGTGGATATAGCATCAGCCTTTCTCGCAGGAATCAGCCATACAAATATAGAAAATGCATCGACACAAACTAATAACATTATTACCTGACTTACTTCGAGTAAAAGGGCCAACAAAATGAACGAAAGCTTTTGCATGGGTTTTCCGGACACTTCTGAAGAGAAAAAACCTAGGCGTGTTTTTTGAGCAGGCTTGCTTAAAGCATATAATTTACAGCATTTAACTCTTTCTGAAATTTCAGCATCCATACCTTTCCTAATAATATGCCTGAAAATCGCCTGAGTATTTTTGGTGAAGCCAAAATCAGCTCCTAGAGGCAATGTATGAAAATAGTCGAAAAGCATGGGTTTTAGATGAGTAGGCAACACAACACACGTTTTACATTGTCACAGAATTTGCAACGTAAAATACCTTTGGCTAGAAAATAAGGTTTTTGTTCACTACCAGATTTCGATTTTGCAATAATTTCACTCAGTGTATCACCCTTTAGTTGATGCTCCTTGATATGTGTAAATGCCAAGGGATACTCCAATAAAACATTACAATTTGGAAGGACTTTAGACTCATAACTAACTTTGAAATCATCGAACATGCGAGAGAGAGCATCAGCTACTATATTCTGTAATATTTTAATGTGTTGCACCCTAAATTTCAAAGACGAAATTCTAATGACCCAACATCCAATTTTGCTAAATGGTCGTAGATGCGCCAAAACCCATGACAATGTCTGGTTAATACACCGAAGAGCTAAAAAAACTAGTATAGGCGTGCGTATGCAAATAACAGAGGTATGGAACCAATAAGAGTAACGCGATGCAGTCGGCAGCTAGATCGGTTACTGCTGCTACAATAACAGGTTATCAAGAGTTAAGTGAGTTTGAATGTTATGTTATAGTCGGTGCACGAGAGATGGGACAAAACATCTCCGAGGTAGCGATAACATTTGGATGTTCGCGTACGGCCATTTCACGAGTGTACCGTGAATATTGGGAATCCGGTAAAACATCAAATCTTTGACATCGCTGCGGCTCGAAAAAGATCATGAAAGAACGGGGCAAAGGACGACTGACGAGAATCATTCAATGTGACAGACGTGCAACCCTTCCTCAAATTGGCGCAGATTTTAATGCTGGGGCATCAACAAGTGCCAGCGTGCGAACTATTCAATGGACCGTCATTGATATGGGATTTCGCATCCGAAGGCCCATTCGTGTACCATCGTTGTTGACTGCACGACACAGAACTTTACGTCTCGTCTAGGCTCTCCAACACCGCCATTGGACTGTTGATGACTGGAAACACGTTGCCTGGTCTGACGAGTCTGGTTTTCAATTGTATCGGGCGGATGGACATGTACAGATATGGAGACATCCTCATGAATCCAACGACTCTGCATGTCAATTGGGGACTGTTCAAGCTTGTGGATGCTCTGTCATTGTATAGGGCATGTGCAGTTGGCGTGAAATGGGACCCGTGATACGTCTGGATACGACTCTGACAGGTGACAGATACGTAAGCATCCTGTCCGATCACCTGCACCCTTTCATGTACATTGTACATTCCGACGGACGTGGACAATTCCAGCTGGCCAAAATGACAATCCACATGTCGAGAGTTGCTACCGAGTGGATCCAGGAGAATTCTTCTGACTTTAGACACTTTAATTGGCCAACTAAATCACCATATATGAACATTATTGAGCATATCTGGGATGCCTTGCAACGTGCTGTTCAGAAGAGATCACCGCCTCGCACTCCTATGGATTTGTGGACTGCCCTGCAGGATTCGTGGTGTGAATTGCCTCATGCATACCTTCAGACATTAGTCGAGTCCATGCCACGTCGTATTGCGGCATTTATATGTGCTGGCGGGGGCCCTAAACGATATTAGGCAGTTGTACCAGTTGTTTTGGCTCTTCAGTGTATAATAGAATGTATACATAAGTGCATATAATTATCTGCAGAAAAACATATATCATTACATACATAAATAAATTTCAGCATGCATGCATGTATGAATATAAGAGAACATTATATATACATGCATGTATCCATATTTGATGGTATAATTTAGGAATGCGTGTATGAATGTATATATGAGCATATGCATGCATTGAGGCAAGTGTGCAAGTAGTTTTGTAATCATATATTATTGCTTCATGCATTTATGTATTAATATATAAAGTAATATAAGTGTCCATGCATATAATAATGCATAAGAGTATACATTTATGCATGCAGGTTAACTTGTGTATATATGTATATGCATGTGTTTATGCATGAAAATAAGCACAAATTGATACACAAATATATGCTTTTTTAAATTTGTATATGTATATATGTATACACATAAATAAAACTAATCATATACATGACATTCCGAAATTAATTACCGTAATTATGGGAGGCGATTCCTTATGAAATATTAGGTCTAAATTATATAGGACACCATATACCTGTACGGAATATTACATGAGAGATGAGACTATTAAAATAAGGTTTTAAAAACGTACTTTTGCAGAATGTCTTGTAAAACGCCAACAAAGTCCACAGTAAAAAGGTGACTTATGCTTCCCATGTTCCAGAGAAACATGCGTAGTGCTCGCTGTCATAGGTCCACGCGCACTGTTCGGCTTGAGGAAGGTATATGTCAGCACATCAACGACGTGTCCTCCACTAGTACATGCTTTATAGCGCGCCAAATGGGCGTGTTCCGGTCAACCGTGTGGGATGTACTGTGGGTAAATCGCCACCATCCGTGCCGCTGGCAGAAAGTACAAGGTTTAAGCAAAAATTGGTTTTGAAAACCCAATTTTCACTTGCCCGTATCTCCTTCAATATTCTGCTTAGTTATATTATGTCCTTTATATTTCCGACTTTATTTTCCATAAGGAATCACCTCCCACACTTTGGGCGTTTAATTTCCGAACAACCTGTACATACATATATGTATATGTACACTGTGTAATCGTGAACTACATGTACAAATGCTGTGAGGTGATTTCCTATGCAAAATGGGATAGAAAACAATAAACGACCTATGTCCTACAGTTATTCGTAAGGGAGGCAGGTGCTACTGAAAATCGATATATCAATTAATTTCGATTCAAAACAATAAAACGTACTTAAGATGAGAGAATAATAACTTGAATACTGCGGTTTTTAATAGAGATCTGGAATCTGCGAATGGTTGTTGTGTGATATCATCCTTATTCATTCAGAAAATAAGGGGTACCATATTATTATCCCAACAAATAAGTGAAACTCTTGGGTGTTTGTCGCTTTTAATTGCGTCATAATCATGCCTACATTAATGTATAAAAAACCTTTGTGTAACTCTCTCGACGAAGAGTTTTAGAAAATATGTGTAAGGATACCTGGCAGGCAACTACAACCAACTGCACCCATAAAACTTTGTCTGTTTTCATGGAACTGTTATTCAATCTAAAGTCGGTTTTATTATTCTGAAGTGAATCCATTTGAAATATCGATTTTCAAGGACACCTACATCCCTTACAAATTACCGTAGGATATATGTAGTATAATGTTTCTATCTCACGTTACACAGGGTATCGCCTCAGAGCATTTGTACCTCTATGTTTTCACACATATTGACATAATTAGTGCCACTTGCCGGATAATTCATTGATTTGCAATGAATTTTGGCACATACAATAAGAATCGTAATACAAATAACATAATGCAGCAGCAAGACGATTGGCGGGCCATGCAACTGGACCACATGTCCTATCCATCGACTGGGGAAGACGTTGAGATGCATCCGCATGGCAATGAGGAAGTTAGCTGGATCACCATCATGTAGCAGCCACATAACACTTAATGACGCCAAAGGCTTATTTCTGGCAGGAAAGGTGACCCACGAGGTGGTTGCCAATAATCCCCGCCCATACATTGAGGCTGAATTGGTGCTGATGGTTCGCTACTGCAATACTGCGAGGATTCTGTGTAGCCACAGATGGGTGCTGTGAATGTTAATGATACTGCCCCTCGTAAAGGTGGCATAATCTGCGAATAAGATGGAAGACAGAAATCCCAGCATTGGTCAGTGCAACAAACCTGCGACAAAATCGTTGCTGTGGATGAAAGTCCGTCGGCAATAAGCCCTGCACACATTGAAAATGTTCATCCAAGGCCAGTGTACGTACCTGGTGCACTCGCCCTTCATGGTCACCTATTCCCATAAAAGAGCCCGTCTCACACAAACGGCGAAACACTGTAGCAAACATTTTATGGTACAGTTGCTGTTGTCAGGGATACTTTTCCTAGTACAGCAGTGCTGTCTCCAACTCATTGCCATTTGCCTGTCCGTATGTAAAGACCACGTCAGGCTGTTCCCCATTGGAATAATGGGCCATCGTCCCACAGCGCTGCACTACAATACATAGGCCCAATCCAGGGCGAGTCGGCAACAGCAGAGAAGCGAACACCTCATGTTACCGATAAGTGAGCGTGACGCCATCATGGGTAACAGTACCGCCCTCTAGCGGGGAATCCATCCATTTCCGGACGTATGTCCATTTGAAATTTTGTCCCTTATCATCTCAGAGATCGTCTCCTGCAGTTTGTCCCCGTAGCTAAAAATCAGCCTGTATAAGCTGTTTCTTCGGCTGAATATATACCATTTAAAAATTATTGTTGGGATAACCTCCATTCAAAAATACACGACTATTTGAGCTTTTAATTAGCGAATTTTAGTATGTTATGTAAGCAAAATGAGAATGGTTTGGCCACAGAGTTTACGGGGGAACGAAGCCACAACTACATGGCCTCCACGCGAAAATATCCCGCTTTTCCCTCGAAATCCATCACAATGTCCCAAACTCAGCCGTTTGGTGTAGAGTTTCACTGAAAATAACCAACGCGGACTCGATACTCTTTAATGTGGAAGTCAAATCCTCAAACCAGCAAGGCATACTAAAGGCTCAGAGCAAAGCCCAGCGAAACACGAGGGATATCAGCCGTATTTGTTTTCCTTGTAGACCCCAACCACCATATTGGAATATTGAAATTACATTACTCTGGCCCTATTCCGAGGTGACCTTGAACCCAAGCGACCTTAAAGTCGAAAATAAGGAAAAATCATAAAAATTCGTAAAAAATTAAGTCAAAATCTGTGGAAAAATGACATCATATACAGAGACTAAATTGTTAGATATCCACAACCTAAGCATTAGATTTACCTTAAAAATTAAAAAATTAAAAATAATAAAATTTATAAGAATTTAATAAAAATCAGGGGACAAATTACATTATATACCAGTACTGTACATATGTCGGTTTCGGGGCACTATTATGAATAGGATTCAGGCTTCATCCGCCATCTTGGATGACATAACTTCCTGCTCTGTCGTTCCGGTTGCTTGCGGCCATCTTGTATCAACAAAAATGTATGTTTTACCACAAAAATCACTTCCTAAATCTATAATTTTACAAAAAAAATAAATTTAAAAATTCAAAAAATTTGAAAAATTAGGAAAGCGGATCCGAAGATCCTCGATGAAAGAGCCGAATAATCCTCAAGAGGATTGAAGGCTCTTAGCGAAATGAGCCACTAAATTCTCAGATCAGTAAAAGAGGATTCGAGGCTCCGAGCTATTTCCAGCGGACGGGGGAGGAGCAGTGGAAAAGATTCCCTCCCCGACCGTCCTTCACCTATCTCATCCAAATCTCCCTACCTACAACACTCCCCCACACCCAACAATTTTTCACCCACTTTTCACACCCTTCCCATCTCCACCACAGTCACAGAAATACGAGAATGATAAAAAAATTTTAAAAATTTATTCTAAAAATCGAAGAACATATAATGTACATACACCTCACACTCATCCTACCACCATCGCCTCAAACCTGCCCCCACCCCCCTTACCATCCCTACCCGACACAAAACTATCACCCTAACCAAAACACCAGTCTTTACCTACAAACTTTCCAATCATAAAAATTCGGCGAAATCGAAAAAAAATTAAAACAAGGAAAAAATTATATTGATGACTCCGACCACCATCTTAGATGGCCGTGACCTTGTACCCAATTCCCTTGAAAACAAAAATTGTGGATGTATTGTAAAAAATGGAAAGAGACTAATTAAAGTTTAGGAACATATTACATTCTGACTACAACACATTTTAAATGTTGTGACCTTGACCCTAATGAAACTTAACTCAAAAATCTAGAAAAAATGTTTCAAAAATTTTATAAATTCTTAAAAATCGTCGATTTTATTACATGACTAACTCCAGCACACATGTTGAAAGTTGGTGGTCATAACCTTAAGGCCATTAACCTTCAACTTAAAAAATTTAAAAAAAGTCGTGAAAAATTTACAAAAATATAAAATATTATCAAGCAAAAAATAACATACCTATTACAACAAAACAAGTTTGATGTGTGTGACACTGGTTGTTCCATTCTCGTAAAGATGGCAGAGCCCAGCCACTCCCTACTACGAAAATCAGCAGGCGATTAAACCCCCACCTCTATATTTCATTGGCTATATAGACGATCAATCTTCCGACCCACAAAGTGAATTATTAACTTTACATAACACACATACCTCCCACCCCCACCCATGCCCCAGGTCATCACGCATTTCTTTGCTCTACTTCCCTCGCCATTTACTTACCATAGCTCAGCCGCCATCAACATCTATGCAAGCCACCAACCCACAACCAGACTCTAGCCCCCAACCCAAAAAAAAACTCGCTAAAGCCCATTCCCCTCAGCATCCAAACATTCTACAATGCCTCATTGGTCTCTCATTCCATCATTAGTATTTACTGTGTCATCATAGTCACCTCGCGGTTCAGTACCCACCGATGCAGCAAGAGGTATTGACTTCGACACTTGCTACCTCTCAAAAGACAAAAAATGACATTCTTGATGTGGTACTTTAATGTATTACCTTGCATATACTTCTTAAACCCATTTTCGTAACGCTTAATTGTGCTAGTTCCCTCGTCGTCTGCAAACATTCGATGTAATGTAATAACAGGAGGTAACAAAGTCTACACATTCTGTCTCAAGTCAAGCAAAGGCATGTTACCATTGTACATACAAGTGTGCCTCTTCAAATTATCGCCTCTACCAAATGTTATGCCAGCGTTTATAAATAATAGTAATTTGGATGTCGGTTATTTTAAATATTGCCTTTTTTCATGACGACAAGCATGGCAGCTTTTCCTGAATATCTTTGCATAGTAGCAACAATTTTTTCCCAATAATTTATCAGAAGTGGGAGAAGGTACAGTCATGATATAATGGTAAACTCTACAGTAGACTTCGTACAATCATTGGCTAGTGCAATCTTTATGGAAAAAACCGAAGACCTTTCCACTGTGGCAACATGTGTATCTACTTGGACTAGCTATTGCTCTATATATATATACTTACACATTTCATCAGTGAGATTTAAGCAATTTTATGCCTCCATACAACCAGAAATTTTATATATTTCCTTGATCACATTACCATGCAGCTATATCTTCTACACTTTCTTCCAGAGAAGTTCTTCGCTCAGCTTGAACCTATGACCACACAAAATTAAAGCAGACAACTGACTACTGCCAGACCAATCTCTCAAAAGCATGACCTCTCAGAAGAATGATGCTTCCTGCTCCGCATATGATCCATAAATAACCACTAATTGAACCATAAATGACCCGTAAACGACCACTAAATGACCTCTAATGACACCTACATGACCGATAAATGACTCATTATTACTCACAATTATCCCTAAACACCCCCAATAACCCCTAAATGGCCCACACACATCGCAATCAGTACCGCATGCACCACAATCAGTACCACATGCACCACAATCAGGACAACATTCACTACAATCTGCACCACATGCACCACAATCAGCACCACATGCACCACAATCAGAACCACATGCACCACAATCAGTACCACATGCAATGCAATCTGCTTAACACACCAAAATCAGCAGGACATATACCAAAATAAGCACTACATGCACCACAATCAGCATCACATGCACCACAATCAACACCACATATACCACAATATCTACTACATGCACCACAATAAGCACTCATAATTTACCCCTAAATGGCCCATTAATGACCCCTAAATGACCACTAAATATCCCCTTAATTAACCTATTTGACCCTTCATGCTTCGCAAATGACCCCTCGTGCTCCGCAAATGACGTAGCAAGTTCCGAAACAGACTCCTCACGCTCCGCAACTGACCCCTCACATAATCCATGCTTCGCATCCATGTAGTGGTTTGCTTTTTTTATGTTGTAATTTTTTGTAGTCAGTAAGAAGGAAATCTGTAAGTGGGTATTTGCCAAGTGGAGTAAGCCCACTTTTTCTCAGCTGTAGATGATTTGATGAAGCCATGGTCCAATCCGAACCCTTGAAAACTATTTCTTTATCCTCTTGGAATAACTTGTGTTTACTATTCTCAACTGCGTCTAAATTATACGCACAGCTACACTCGACGAGGTATTGAAGTCTGTAGTACTATATTCGCAATACTGGGGCTCTGGTTTAGTATTGCTACATTCAAGCGGCATATTATATTTTAAACCGCCATTTTTTCTACCTCATCGATAAGTTGGTTTATCACATTAGGTTTCATACTTTACAGGAACGAGCAATAATCTTTCTATGTAATTGATATATTCAATGACACACAATATATAAGATGACCACTGAATGCAGATCGCTTCAGGAAAATACCATTACCATAAGTCTTCAGCAAGCAGAGCACTAACATAGGTTGTGTTGAACAATGAAGTGAAGTTGATGCAGGTTGTGGCTCCATGTTCGTTTAGAGCAAAGGCAGACCTTCATATTCACAATTCATCTTCGTTGTATGACGAGAGAGCCCTTCCAAATAAATGGCTTCAGAACGACAACTGCAAATATTAGTAAACAAAATCGATAATTTTACAGTAAAGTGCCCATCTGCTAACAGAAGGCACAATGTCATACATTTTTAATGTAAAAAATGTGGAAGCACTCTGAGAAAACCCTTGTACAACTTCGCTCTAGGAAAAAACATGCAGATACCATTATATATAGGCATAAACATAGAAATACTAGAATTAAATATACTTAATTATATATAGATTAATTTAAAACTATTAAATATTTCTACATATATGCAGATAAGCACATTAAAAAATTATGTTTTTATGTAGTTGTCGCCATGCTGCGATTACCTTGGGATGATTTGCTAAAAAGTTAATAAATTTAAGAAAAATGACATTATTAAACCCGACTGCTATGTTAGATTTCCATGACTTTGGTCCTAGGTGATATTGAACCCAAATAGTCGTTAACAAATTTAAAATCAGGGTAAAACTGCATTGCATCATTGACCGTGTTATAGATCTAGGATATCTATTAACTTGACTTCGATCCTAGGTGAAACTGAACCCAAAAAAATAGAGAAAAATTGTAAGAAATAAAAAATTTCAAATCACTTAAAAAATTTCAAGCTCATAAAAATATAAGATATAGTACACATATTTAAAAAATAGGAAAATTGTAAAACAAACACAATTTACTCACTTATATGCAGGAAGTCCAGTGTTCGAAAAAATATGGCCAAACAACTAACAGACCACTGACCGATAGTACGAACCCCTTCAAATTGATATACTATTTAATCAATGCACTTCATTCCCACATATATATGAGCCCTTCAAAACCCTACCCATTTGCTCCTGGCCCGATACTCTGCTAGGTACAGCCCTGCTCTACCCGACTCATACGGGTAATATTTCGGGTAGGTCCAGCCCGAGAATAAATAGGATTACAGGCTGGACCGGGCTGTAGTATTACCGAGCTGGGCCAGGCCCAATTGATATGGGTAGCGGGCAATTAACGGGCATGCCCCTTCCTATATAACAAGTTATAGTTGATCATACCCTTCATATGAACAGTCGGCGAGTGCATCCTATTTGGGCATAATACACATAGGTTGGAACTACATCAGTCTCAGAAAGTACACACAACGAACATTATTTAACTATGTTAATATGTAAATATCAAAGATTTATTTAACACTCCTGCAATACAACCAATATAACACACAGTACATGACATTCTTATTCATATCATGGTTTCATATTGAATGTCAATGTAACCAAATCATGCATTTACAGTACCCAGAAACCTACAGCATAAAATGGAAACACCAGCGATTTACCATTCCGTACACTGTATCGTCTTGAAACTATGCATGCATACGGACATAATTGTTCAGCATGCACAAACAGTATGACATTACTACAGCTACCTGTCTCACATTGCAGTATTTGGGGTTCCTAACGCAGGGGCAAATGAATTAATGCCAATTTGACAGAATGCTCGAATTTCTACGCTCGTTTGTCGGTTTTCAACTGTGCATCGCGGATCACCGAAATAGAGTCAACTACCTCTGGTTTAAATTATATTCTATGTTCATCTAAATTGTACCCAGTCATACTTAACGCACATTCTCTGGATGCGCTGGACACTGAAATGACTAGAATTCGTCAAGATAAATGTGCCATCAGTAACAGGGTTGTCGCATGTTCTTTCCACCACTCAAGAACTACACAGTTCATTTCACTACCCGGTAATGTATGTTGTCACCTAGTCATCACAATTCTCGTGTTCATTACCAGTGTCTTCCCAGTCTTGCAGTTTGCTCCTCTTAGCCAGTATCTCTATGTTCATTGCTGGTTCTATATTCTTAACCAGATTACGTTCTGATAGTAGCTTATGCACTTCTCTATGCACAGCTTCTCTGTCACTGTCACTCAGCTTCCGGTTTCTGCGAAAGGCAGAACTAAAAAATTTACCCATTTTTTGCATCATAGTAACTTTGCCCTTGTCAGGAATGTACGGTATGGAACATTTCTGCATGTGGTCAATTTCAGGGGAGACATCCTCACTTACATTGCAGTATTCGACGAGGGTATGCATACAAGCTACAATTATATTAATTGAGACAGTGCTCTCCGCCTCGAGATATTTTATGGCTATAAGTATAAATTCTCCAGTAATGTTATAAATTCGCCCATAAGAGCTTCCTCCAGTCCACCAAGACGTTCCTCGCTGTTATTTTCTAGCACACGATGATCTGCTTTCAACGGGGAATGTACTGATATAAACTTTGAGTTACATCGCGATCCGACATCAAAATTCACAGTATGGGGATGTTGGTTGACAAGACCGGAAATGTTCAATTATAACACTATATTTGCGGTCTGGTCGAGAATGTTCTTCACTCTGGGAAGGGTCCCTTCCAAGTACGAACGATTTGTGGCAACTATTCTTCACATAGAAAGTTGGCATTGTCAGCTGTACGCAGAGAAAAAGCGGTAGTATGGGGTAAAATGCCACAAGCATCCACATTGCCATAAGTCACTCCCAAGTTAACTAGGGTCTAGGCTAAGCTCACATAACCCATTCCAACAACAGACTCAAAGGGTCGTACATCAATAGCACAGAAATCAACACACTTATTCAGCACAGAAAATTACACTTCACTGTAATTTAAATGGTGATAATTCTGTAGGTTCCATGAAACATGTAGTAATCAATGTCCAACTCTTTACCACTTAAAAATGCCTTGTTTACAACCGTACAGTATTGTTGTGCATGACAGTTAAGATGGTTAGTACCATTCTTACCATTACTATGACGCATTCTGCGTCCCTATATTTTATTCGTCAGAACACACGCTCTGGCGAAGCTCGCAGGCGAACGACCGCAATAAGGATTAAGGGTTTTGTGGACATGCCAAAAGAATACCGCCAGGAAGGCGCAACCATGCCTCGCAGATGCAAAGGCGGGCTACCAAATGTTCCTGCACGTGCAACGGTTCCTGCATGTGCAGACGACATCCGGAGACAACGGAAGGCACCAGGGCATGGACACAGTTGCGTTTTGCAGCTGCCCAAGGGACACAGAGAGCCCACACCAGCGGATGAGTCTGTCCCAGGCTAGTTTCCACAATAAACATTGAGAGCTTTTAGCGGGCGTGCTGGGGAGAATAACGACACAATATCCGGAGGCATAAGTGCGCCGAACCAAAGAGGCCACCCAAGAGTTCCTGCACGTGCAGAATGAAACAATAAACTTCCAGGCCAGAATCAAGGGGCGATGCCAGGCCGACTGCGGACCACAGGAGCAGCGGCCACGTGTTTTACGACTCAGGGGGACGCGGCAAGCACCCCGGCCACATGCAGGGACGGTGCAAGTTGAATATGGCGATGGAGCCTACAAAACCATGAGAAGGAGAGAGGAACGGTTCAGTGAGTCGAGGATCGATCAGTCAGGCTGTCAGCTGGAGTCAGTCAAGGATCGAGAATGCATCACGACGTCGACCTCAGTCGGAGGCCGTCAAGTGGGACGTACGGCGGAAAGAATCCGAGAAAAGTCAGTCAGACTTCGTCAAACGAGAAGTGCTGAGTGGACCCGGGAGGAGGAGTTCCGAGAGCAGGTGTCGGAAGCCCCACCAAGCGCCGGAGCAGTTCCAAGTCGCCTGCCGAGGGAAGACAGCGCCACAGTGTCAGATAAGTAGTTCTACACCAAGTGTGAAGAATATTCCNCCCCCCACGACGCAAAATCGCCGCACCAAGTATCACGTAATCTACGTACAAAAAAGGGAGGGAGTTGACTCGCGAGTTAATCTACCAGTTAACCTGTTCAAGCAACAATAAAACTCGATTATGTGAACTCGCAAATAAAGTGTAATTTAGTAGTAAATTGGACCTAGAGACAATAGTGTCGACGTATTCCTCCGCCCTATCACGGAGGGCTAGCATAAAGTGCTGGCGCATCACGCCGAGGAACAGATTCAATACCTATTTGCAAACTTCAGCATTGGCAGGTATCAACTATATGTCAACAGTTTCTCACACCATTTACAAACCAAAACTTTGCTCTTTCCCAATATCAGTGACAACGACACTAAACCTCGTCCAACGAGATGCAGTTTCCAAACCACGCTGTTTCTTGTCCGCGAGCTTCTGCACTTGAAGGGGCCATGGTGGCTGAGCGGTTAGACTGCTCGCCTCCGACTAAGGCGAACAATGTTGCATCCCAGGCCAGGGCCGCTGCCGGATTTTCGCAAGTGGGAATTTTGCCGGACGATGCTGTTGGTTGGTGGGTTTTTTCGGGGAACTTCCGCTTCTCCCACTCTTGCATTCTGGTGCTGCTTCATTCTAGCCTCATTTTGCTCCCATAGCTCTCAAGCCCTCGTTGTTAAGAGCCACCCAAATCTCTCTCAAGTCAACTCATCTCCACACTTGGCTGGCCAGATTCGTTTTCAGATCCTTAAAATGCTCCATCTCACCTGGAATAACAACGTTCACAATACTGCACAAATAGGCCAAATATAATTAAAACACAGAAATTAAAACAATAAAGCTAAAAATTTTAAGATATATATTCTAGACACCCTCCAGAGCAACCCCTGAAAACTCAAAAAAAAAATCCCACATTGGGTTTTTTGTCATTTTTAAAAAATAAGTTCACCATTTCGAATTTTTGCCAAAAATTATTTAAAAAAATTGCATCAACTAAACTATTGGACCTAATGGGCTAAAGTTTTTTTAAAATAAATAAATGTGAGAAAATTTTCTTTCACACTGTTTTAAATTCATTACACATTTATATGTTATAATGAGATTCATGTGCCTTAAAAAAACTATACATTAAATTTTTTGGGGTAAAGTTACACTAGTTCAGTGAATTAAATGTAAACGGTGATTCGCATAAAACATGTTTTTGACGGAAGTTGTGGAGCGTCAAAAGAACTATCATAATCACATACTATATAATATATATTTCAAAATGTGGCCTCACAGTACAACGCAATATTATTCGCTGTGCGACAAATGGCTGGTCGAGGACGTACTCTAATATGGCACATTGCGATTCCTACTCGCAAAATTAATTTCTGCATGTTATTGCAATGAAAAGAACAGCAAAATAGAATATAAATTTTTGTTGTTCATAGTGTTAAATAATTCATTATATTGACACACTATTTTGTCTAAAATATGGTTTTCGTACAATATGGGTAATAAAAAACCATAACACTGTGTTTCATCTTTATTTTGTTATGCATTTCACTATTTCTACGATTATGTGTAGTTTAAATTTTAAGTAATGGCCGCGATTAGCAAAAAAAAAAAAACTAATTCCTGGAAATTGCGTAAGTCGATAGTTCCTTGTTGGTAAGAAAACAGAGCCTGGCCTTCTGGTGAAGTGAGTAATTTGTTTTCACATGCTGCAACACAGACTGAAGTAGATAGCTACGCAGTCATCTTTCGTGCATGTTTCGGGCATGGTGTATCGCATAATCAGTACATGTGTAATATCGGTACGTACGCAAAAGCGAAATTTATCTAGCGATTATTTACAATAACCCCATGAATGGATAACCGCATACTTTGTGGTTTGGATATTCTTGGCAAGTCTCCTACAGCAAATGTAAATGAAAGAGGGCTGAAGAGGATAAAAGAATGCAGTGTTTTGCATTGCGATAATGTGTCGGATAAACTCAACGGAAAGAATTATGCAGTTCTTCATGTTAAGTGCAGGAAGGACTTCACTCAACATGTGGAAAATAAGACTCAGATAGTTGAATATCAGCGGCAGACTGCGCAGATACAGGATTTCGTTTTGAAGAATCAATGCATATTTTTTGATAGAAGTATATGAGATGTATCAAAAATGAGGAAGACGTGCCGTGACCGAGAAGAGGTAAAACAAGTACAAAAACTAGAATTTATAAATAATATACGGTTTGTTGCTCAAAACCGTGATGATGATTGGGGGCAGAAGGATAGGATCTGTAATTGATATGGTAGATTCTGAAGGTACTACAGACATTGCTATCAATACTTTGATCGGCTAGGCTCTTCCCTGCCTGGTGAGGAAGCATATAGTGGCCGTCAAAAATGTCCCAAGGCGACGGTTTTTCGAATGTTATGTAGGTATTTGGAAGAAAATTAAGAATGCCAGTACAAAATATTCGAATTAATAAGTATCATGTGAAAGCTACCACCAAATGAATCACCTTACAGTGGCATTCATCTGAGAAGGAAATTAAATTATTTTTATGGTATTATTATTACCGAAGTGACAGGTAAAAGTGTAGTAGACACTTTTTCAAGCTGTGTGAACCAGATCGTAACTGATATGCTGATCGAAAAACTGATGTCATAGAGGAAAGAAAGTGTATAATTCAAACTGCAGCAGCAATTATTCATAACGACATCAGGTCATGTGTGTATAATTATGAAGTTTTCCTTCTCCAGAACAGATACACACTGGAAATTATGTCTTAGTTCCAGATACATAATGCCTTATGATTAATTAAATAATAAATTAAACAAAAAATCTAAAAACCAACACCAAAGGAAGCATGAATGCAAGAAAATAATAATTGTGCATGCAATTATTTCTGCAGTTCATCCTCGGTCGTTCATCTCACCATTTCAGTTCGGTCTCAGTGTTTGTCTCCACAGACAGTTTGGATCGAAACTACTAATAGATATGATATCCAGTTTGGGTGTGTATGCCCCATACAAAGAAGCGGTAATGTTTGAGGGCTCTGTTACTGTTTGTACTGAAGATCCTGTGAACAGAGGGTATGTGTAATTTGTCTACGAGAATGAAGACCACAATGTGAACACTTTGGATAGGAGCAGTACTTTATCATGCCATGGGGGGAATCGAATATGTCACTCATTTTTCAGCTGTATATGTTGACATTCCCGTCCCAAGAAACAAGAAAGTCACAGCAGCATCAGTCCAATCTTCAGGACAATCTAAAGTGACTATATATTGCCATCCCAAACGTCGGGCTATGCCCCAAAAACTGTGCAGGTTGTTAATGCATATAAACAAAAACCAAACAATTTTAAAATTTCAGAGCATTTAAATGTTGTGTTGTTATATAGAGCTTGGCTGAAATCAAACCTGAGCCTGGGTGGAGTGGGTTGTTTTGAGGCAACACATAAAGGAGAAGTATATGAAAGGTCAGCTGTGATTCCACTTACATTTGTAAACCTTGATCCCAGTAATTTCACCACAACATTTACTTGTTTGTTACAAGCAGCTAAAGAAAGAAGATTCTAGACTGGGGCAATTAAAGACAATGATCACCTTCGACCAACCACTAGTTGGCACTGTCTGCATCCCCGGAAAGCCCCCTCTCGACATTGATCGTTCGCCATGGCGTGTTTCACCTTCTGATGTAATTCATGGGTTCTATTGGCAATATTTTAAATGGCAGTGACCTCAAAGACCTATGGTAAATTGTATATGCAAATAATAGCATCGTTCACATGCTGAGTGGTCGTGCATATTATACAGGAATTCGTGCTCACTTGCTTACTCTGCAGGCACTCTACATTCTCCTTCTGGAATCAATAGAAACATACATCGATGTGGAAGAGCTAAATAAACACTATGTTTCCATCTTGGAAAACAAAATAATATCAGAAAATATCTCGGAATCTCTTAGCAAATTAGTCCTCCTTTTGAAGGATAGGTGTCAAGTTACTGCGAATTCTGGGCGTAAACAATGTTTTGTAAATCCAGTATATGAAACTTGTGGAAATAATTCTAATGTACATCAGATCAGAACGCAGTGGTGTTTGGAGACTTCACTTACACAGCATTCAACTAATGCTGCCTTATTTCCATGCTAGTGGCCATTTCAACTATGCCAAATTTGCACACACACACACACACACGTATATATTTACAAGAAATAGCCAAATGTGAACAGGTTATGGACCCACAATAAATCAATAAATTTGTTAGCAAAGGATTGTCTACCATTCGTCACTCAGACAAATTATGGTGTGCCATATGGGCTGACATGACTATTAAGCAAGTGCTCATAGCTCTATGAAGACCAGAGGCGGCCTAACTCATGAGTATGGCATGTCTCCATCCACTTTGGCCAAATGGGTTCGCTCTAAGCCAGTACAATCTAAAATAGTTAATTCAATGGAAGATGTATGTGGAGTAACTAACACTACTTCAGAGCAGCATGTAGATTTTCGAGAGTCTCGCCAAAATCGTGACACATGTGAAAGACAAAGTTCCTTGACTGGCTTCATGTGCATCACCCATTTCAATGAAGCTCGCCCCTTCTAGTATATCTTTCCATTGGCATAGTTACCACTATAAACTGTGACGAATCTGATGAACTTGGTAAAGCATTGATGAACGAAATAGAACTCAAACGATTTAATGGAGTTCACCTCAGGCGAAAGAGCACTGCGAAATCTTTGTCCAGCATGAGCAAATCAATGAAGGTATGAGATGAAGTTGTATGCATAAATACAATCCAGCTACGGCATCTAATGCTGTGCATCTCTTTTGATGGATGTTTTATGCGCAAAGGCACGAAGTCATCCTTAGAGTCCTGTCTAGAAAAAGTTGGGTCTTGCAGTAATGTGGCATTAGAGGCGACTTTATTATCGATGGGGGACATCTACTTCATAGAGTTGTTTGCCAAAGACCAGCAACATATCGTGAGGTATGTGACCAGCACATTGCATATCTGATCAGCCACTATCCATCGGCTTGTGCTTTGTTTGATGGGTATCGCAGTGCACTATCTACAAAGGATAACGAGCACTTGAGGTGGGCTGGTAAAGAACTATCGAATGTGTTTGAAGGGCAAGAACACAGACTATAAAGTGTTGAAAACTCATGGAGATGCTGACAGATTGATAGTATCAACTGCAGTGAATATGTCAAAATCAGGAGGTGATATTGTTATTTCGGAGAGGATACAGATCTACTTGTGTGGATGGTTGTCCTTGCAATCAGTGGTAGTGACATCAAAATTCTTGTGCCAGGAAGAAAATATCATGTTGCGAAAGCCTAAAGCAGTAAAGCTGTACAAAATGGTTAAGGAGAAATGAAGGACAGTTTGCTCTTCCTGCACACAGTCACGGGCTGCGATACAACTTATCCTCTGTATCGCAAAGGCAAAAAGTTACCTTTACAGAAACTGCAACACAGTAGTGACCTACAGGGGATGGTTGCCATATTTGTCGACCCAAATGCATCAGCACAGCTAGTGGCTGAAGCTGGCATGGCTTTGATTGTTGCTATGTATGGGGGTAAGCCACATTATTCAATAGATGCACTATGCCAACATCTGTACACGAAGACTTTAGCGAGACAGTATCTGCAGGCTAATTTTGATACAGTAATTTTGCCTCCTACTTCTTCAGCAGCTCGAAAACACTGTCTCTGAGTTTATCATCAAGTTCAGCAATGGTGGGGCATCAGTTTGACGCCAAGTGATTGGGGATGTAAGTTGCATTAGGGTTTCTTTCGCCCAGTTACAATGGTACAAAAACCAGCACTTGTAGGGCTGATGCGTTCAGTGTCTTGCAGTTGTAAAGCAGGCTGTGAACGGAACTGTGAATGTTGCAAAATTGGTCTCAATTGCACAATGATGTATGGGTTCTGCAGGGACGATGGAAGCACGAATTGTGTTAGCATAATCGGCGACGAGGATGAAGACAGAGATGAGGCTCATGAAGAGGTACCGGTTGCAGCTTATTATGATTATGATTACGACTTCGCTGGACCAAGCCCGGTGTAAAGGGCGAGACGAAAATAAAAGAACGCTGTATATTTGACCAATATAAAATGGCACACATTACATTTTACATTCCAAAAAGAAACATTTGATGTAAAATTTAGTGCATTTACAAAATTTCATAATTTCATAACACTTTTCCTTTGTGATATTGTGGGTGCGGTATTTTTATTTGAAGATGTAGGATCTGTATGGACAGTGAGTGATTTATAGACGAATTTCAGCAAGGTCTGCAAATACAAAAATATGGATTGACGTACATATAATAACACCTACTGTTGCTGTACTGCTGTCACAGGTATGTCTTCATATGACTTATACTATCAGTACATAATTAGATGTTTATAATATTTATTTTAACATATTTATAATTAAGGACAACAATAATGATTGGTCGAATTTGTTGCAAAAAATATGCTCTATAAGTTCACTACCTTGAATGCTGTTAAAACTGCTATCAATTGTGGCAATGACTGAAATGGCAGAAAACCTGATGCACTATTTCTATGTTTCTAACTTCTTTTTTTTTGGTAAAAAGTGCGTACTAAACATGCTACTGAAGGCTGCAACTTTTTTTCCTTCAAAATATCCAGGCCACAATTCAACCACAATGTGTCATGTATTATATCCTCGTCCAGCCAAATGGTGTGCCATTCATGATAATGTGTTGTGGTGTGATGCCACATTAATTCATTAATATTACACTGAAGAGTAAAAAAACTGGTATAGGCGTAATATGCGAATAACAAAGGTATGGAGACAATCAGAGTAACGCGATGCGGTCGGAAGCTAGATCGGTTAGTGAGGCTACAATGGCAGGTTATCAAGATTTAAGTGAGTTTGAATGTAGTGTTATAGTCGGCGCACGAGAGATGGGACATAGCATCTCCGAGGTAGTGATAACATTTGGACGTTCGCGTACGACCATTTCACGAGTGTACTGTGAATATCGGGAATACGGTAAAACATCACATCTTCGACATCGCTGCGGCTGGAAAAAGATAGTGAAATAACGGGACAAACGACGACTGACGAGAATCATTAAACGTGACAAACGTGCAACCCTTTCTCAAATTGGCGCAGATTGGATTTGTGGACTGCCCTGCAGGATTCATGGTGTGAATTGCCTCCTGCATACCTTTAGACATTAGTCAAGTCCATGCCACGTCGTCTTGCGGCACTTATGCGTGTTCGAGGGAGCCCTACACGATATTAGGCAGGTGAACCAGTTTTATTGGCTCTTCAGTGTATATACTATGTGGTTCTGATAGGTCTTTTGGCGTTCTAAAACATATGTCAAAACATATTTTATACGAATCTCCGTTTACATATGATTCACTGAACTATTGTAACTTTACCCCAAAAAATTCAAAATATTATCTTTTAAAGGCATGTGAACATCATAAAAATGTGTAATGAATGTATTACAGTACGAAAGAAAAATTTATCACAAACATCTAGAGAAAGAAAACTTGAGCCCTTTAAGTTGAATAGTTCAGGTGCTGCGATATATTTTATGATTTTCGGCAACAATTAAAAATGGTGAACTTACTATTTAAAATGGCAGAAAACCCGATGCAGGATTTTTTGGGACTTTAAGGAGGTAGCTATTGAGGGTGTCTCGAATATATATTCTATTTTTCAGCTTGATTTTTTTAATGTCTGGGTCAAACTCTAATTTCCCTGTACTATAAGAGTATCACGCTAAGTAGTCCTGCAGCTCGCAGGTTACGAAGCATTATGGGGGTACAGGCTCGTCCACTGTTCGGCCCGAACCCGATACAAGAAAGGATGGCCTAAAGGGTCCTGTCCGATTTAGCTTCTGGCGTCTGGGCCCGAGACCGAGCCCGGCTCGCCTCCGATTATCCGCCAGAGTCACAGCTCGGCCTTATCGTGCAGTACCTGTCGGTCCTTATCTGGGCCCATCTCTAACGGGTCAGATTATAATCGGGTATGGCAGACATGCCTGGCCCATGCAATATATTCCATTCTCCATCTAAACGAACCGCGCCCACTCTCTTTCTTCTGATGCTACTAGTGTTTGGTCTGGTAAGTAATTATGTTCATCTCTTCCATCGAATTTTTCAAAGTAATATCCGACATGTTCGAAATTACACATACCTTTCCCCACCAAAGTAAAACATTCGCCTAACAACTCAAGTACTTGTTCGTACCAGCGAGGTACTGGATACGCATATAAATATAAAGCATTAGTTGAATGGTGTGCCTGCGACCAGCATCCCGACTTCGTCTTTGGCATTACTATTTTTGACTACAGCTAGCTGCCTACATTGTCGATGATACTATTCTAAAACTATTAGGTTGAGGTTCTTGAAACTTGAATTGTACGATGCCAACTTAGGTGATAGTCTTATCTTCCGAAGTGTTTCGAAAATGGGTAACATGCTGCTGCTGGGCATCGAAAATGTCTTTTTGTAGTCAGTTTGAGCCCCGAACAGATGGTGCAACATCGTCTGTAATACGTATGCTCGCGAGGATGCATTGTCGATGGTGTGGTATCAACCATCCGTTCGACTGGCCCAGGAGTTCGCTGGGCGATAGTTTGCTAAACAGCACCAGCCATGTGCCATAGGAAAGAAGGATAGCTATGAGTCCTTCAAATTCTTGATATTCAACAAAACTGGCAATGATCATGATGAGTTATCTCCATATATGTACATGGATATAATCATATCCTCCAGGTTATTTTTTATTCAACATGCAAACGAGTGAAGTTTCAGCAAGACTCAGTTGGTAGGAGTCAATCGGCAGGAGCCAGTCTGCAGGAAGCAATCTGAAAAAGTCAGTATAAACAAGTCAGTCTACAGGAGTCAGTCAATATGGGTCAGTCTGCAATGAATGGTTTGAACGGCCGGTATGCTCGGTATAATCAGTATATGCGATATGGTTGATGTGGTCGTTCGGTATGGTCCTTTGGTTGACCAGCTAATATGGAGTTTGCAACGGTAAGGTGGTACGACACTTTGTATTACTTGTTAATATGGTCGCATGGTATGGTGGTTTGGTTTCGATGAACTTGTTGGTCGCTTTGTATGGTCGATTGGTATGAATTTCAGGTATTGCCATTGGTCGGTCTTATCGATTGGTATGTCCAGTAGGCCTAAATGGCTCATGTCGTTTCATTTGGAGGGTTTTTTTTAAAGCATGGTTTTGATTGCTGAATTTTGAGGATGGATTTTTTACAACTGATATTTTAGATCTGGTATCTGAGGTCAGATTTTTTAAGCACATTTTGAAGCACGATTTTTTAGACAGGAGGGTTTTTTTGAGATTTCGTTTTAGAGCCATGTACTTGAGGCATGTGTTTAAGACATGTTTTTGAGGTTTCTTTTCTACGGTTTTGTTGGAAGTTTCCTTTTTAAGGTTAATTTTTTTATGTATAGTTTTGAGGTTTCATTAGGTTTTATAGGTATAAATTTTTTATTTTATATTGTTGTTTAAATGCAAGGTTTCAAATTCAGGTTTATTTGTGAAGTTTCCTTTTTTAAGGTTTAATTTTTTAGATTCTTTTTTTTTAAGTTTAATTTTGTGGTTTAATTTTGAGGTTTTATTTTGTGGTTTAATTTTGAGGATACTTTTTTAGGTTTCGTATTAAGGTTTCTTTTTTAGGTTTCGTTGTGTGGTTTTTTTTAGGTATTTTAGGCATATGTGAGATCTGACTAGTTGGTCTGGTCGGTTGACATAGGTTTTTGGTCTGGACATTTTGGCTGGTCAGCTAGAATGCTCATTTGGTAAAATCGCCCTTTCGAAATGGTCAATATTCAGCACCCATTATATCAATAAAGTATTTTATGTGTAAATGCACAGATAGTGGACTACATGCAAAATATTCATGCAGTCGCCAGGTACAAATTGGGATATGGTTAGAGAATGAGTATTTTTTTTCGAATATGTATGGAAGCGGGACAGACGAAAAACCAACAGATTGACAATGGATTCATGACGGATTAAAATATTGACAGATTGATAGAAAAACTGATTGAAAGATTCTTGATCGAAAAGATTGATAGAAATATTTTTAGATTGACTAAAATATAGATTGAAAGATTGATCGAAAGACTGATGGAATGGTGAATTGATGGGGAAGGTGAGCACATAATATATTGCTGCCTATCACCTGAGTTAGCATTGTATATTTCAAGTTTTAAGGATCCGACCATAGGGGTTTGCGAAAAGTATAATCGACAATAAAAACGGTCCAGCTGCAGTTAACGATGGTACTACCAAAGACGAATTTTGGAAGCTAGTCACGGACACACCACATCTTTCTGACTACACTCTAGTAGCTCGCTGGTCTGAAAAAGTACTTGAAATATTAGGCGCATTTTTTTACTTTGGTGGGGAAAATATGTTTAATTGTGGGCGCATCCGATAATAACTTGCAAAATTTTACGGAAAAAACGAACATAAAATAACTTACCAGACTGAATTCTGAAAAATCAGGGAAGAGAGAGCTAATTGTCACCGTCCGCATGAGATGAAGAACTATGGCATTGTGCATCTTTGGCTACATTAAATCATCTGCATAGTACAATATAGTATGTGATCAACAACCAATCACAAGCAAGCACTGTGCCATCACCATTAAATTATTAGTGCAGTCTAGTGGTTGTGGTAGGGAGTTGAGCTTTAGTGGGTAAATGGTGGGGGATGCTCAGGGGATAGGGGAATGGGAGTGATATAAGCCCAATATTCGTTGGAGAGTGCTATTTTTGCTGGGTGTCGGCTGAATAGCCATTGAAGTAGAAGGGTGGGTTGGAGTGGAGTTTATTAAAAAACGCATAAAAATTGTAGGGGTTGGTTGTGGGGGCCAGTAATTTATTTTCGTTATGCCGTAAGGCTGTGTTCCAACATTTTTTTTAACCACGTACTCCCTGCATTTAAGTATTCAAATGTTTTATTTTATTTTATGGATTTGTTTCAATCTCCTATTTTAATGGTCTAATTTATTTTAGCATTTTTGCAAATTTCTTATTTTTGGTGATTTTTGTAAATTTTTTTGGGTACAGATTTGCCTGGGGCCAGGGTCAAAGTCACGTATATGAAGATGGTGGCTGTAATCAATAATGTAGTTTCCTCGGACTTTTAATTTTTTAAAATATGTGTTTTGTTTGTATCTATAATTCTGGGTCAAGGTCACCTAGCATGAAAGCCACAGAAATTCTAAATAACAGTCGAATACATTAATATAGATTTTTTCCCGATTTTTTTAACTTTTGGGTTAATTTTTGTAATATTTCTCGGTCTTCTGACTTCAAGGTCATCTGAATGTCGTCGTAAGTCAAGGTGGTGGTCACAGATATCCAACATGGCAGTCGGGGTATGTATGTAATTCCTCCTCTGATATTTGGTTTGTTTTTAGAATTGTGGGATTTTTCTAGATATTTTGACCTCAATGTCATTCCAAGATCACGTTAAAGGTCTCAAAAACCTAATATATTGGCCAGGGTATATAATTTAATTTCCCCCCTGTTTTTACTATATATTTAACGTACTTTCCGAAGGAAAGAAAGGCTAATGAGATCGCTTTCCTGTTCCAGTACCTGTGCGTTTGTGTGTGTTTGTGTGTGTCTGTGTGTGTCAGTGAACGTGTGTGTCCCCTTTTCAATTTTTGAACACATTAACCGATTTCACCAATCTCGGATGACATATTTTACTAAGGAAGGACACGTGATCGTAGCTTATTTCAAGATGGTGTCCATTTTAAAATTTAGGGTAATATATCATATTTCGGAAATAATTTAACCGATTTAAACCATATAATTTTTGTTAAGAGCGCAAGATGTAAGCATAAAAAATAGAGATTGGTATTGTTGTTGGTCTTCCATTTTGGAAGATAGCACAATATTACAATATAAAGCTTTTAATTTATATCTTGATAACTAATACACCAATTCTCGCAAAATTTGGCACGCAAGTAATATTGTTATAGGCCATACAAAATATGTAATTCAAATAAACGATGCACTTACTTTCAAAATGACAGTCATTCAAATATGTTCCGTTTATTTCTACCAAATGTTGTATGCTAGCAGTATCTATTACAATCATTTATATGCCTAAAATAACCGTTTTTGTCTGCCATGTTGTAAGATAGCACTACATGAATTAATAAAGGTTATACATTAAATATTTTAGCTCAGTATGACGTATCTGCAAAACTACGAAACAAATTTCAACTTAATTTTGTGTGCCGGCAGTATCCATTATGTCCATTAAAATGGTTTATACAAAGCCTCATTTCTTTGTCATTTTGTAAGATAGCATTACATTTAAATATAAAAGTTTTGTGTTATATCTCGGAAAACAATCAACCAATTTCTTCAAAATTGGCGAGAAATTGTACTGTTATAGGCATATTTTTTTTATGTTTTAAGTATGCAACAAAGTTATTTTCAGAATGTCGGCTATAAAAACATTTCAGCTTGGTGTGGTATGTCTACGAAACAATATAACCGATTTTAACTTAACTTTGTATAATGGTAGTGTATCTATAGCAGTCATAAAATGTACTAATATATAACCGTTTTGTCCTCCATTTGTAAAGTTCGACACATGAAATAAAACTTTTTTGCCACACCTCGAGGAACAATCGCGTGTTTCCTCCCACAATTCCATGCAATCGTGCTATAGTAAGATAACTAAACTTACTTATTTTCGGTGAGGCAGGCTTTTTTTAATGAGGTTTATATAAATAATTAACATGAATATAATATATATTAAACAATTGAAAATAATGCAACCAACTTTGTATGCTAACAGTATTTTTTAGAAATACCAATTTTCTATTCAGAGATTTTCTTTTGCTGGCTTTTTGCAAAATAGTGCCAGGTGAGTAAATTGAGCATTTTGCCATATTTCCGGAACAATAAAACTAACTTTCACAGCATTTTACATAGCATTAGTCTTACAGAAAGCCTTGTAAAATTACATGACTTAAATGGGATAGACATTGATTTTGAAAATGGCTGCTCTAAATATTTTGATTAGTTTGGTATATTTATTTAACAATTTAGCCAAATTCAAACATACATTTATGCTGACAATATCTATAAGAAACATTGTATAGAGAACCTCTTTTTTAAGCAATTTTGTATGATAGTACCGATTAAGAAATTAAGTTTTTAATGCCAATTCTCGGGGACCAATCAACATATTTCCAGCCATTTTTTCACATGAGTAGTGCTATGGTAGGTCATGTAAACTTACGTGTTTTAAGGGGCCAGACATAATAATGGACGTGTAACTATTTCAGATTAGCAAACCGTATTATTCAAAACATTAGACTGATAACATCTGGAGTTGATTCTCTGAATGATAATCCATTAATGCAGTTGATTGCAAATCAGGTTAATTTTACACGATTTTTTGAATTCAAATCCCGGGTAAAACTAGTATTTTATTTTTATGTCTTGGTACTGTTACATATGTTTCTGGTTTCATCTCTAATGATATTGGTACTAATGAGACGTAAATGCTAACCTACCATCTATGCTTTTAAGGACTTATTAAAAATTAATTGCATCCATGTAGAGGAAACAGACTAATTAGTTATATCAGTAGCTTCTTGTTTATTTTTCCTGATTTTTCGACTTCATGATCGTCTGGGGCCAAGATCCAAATTACCCTGGGTAAAAGTCAAGGAATTCCATAATGTAAACAAATATGGCCGAAGTACCTCTTGGTTCGCTGGGCTTGGCTTGTAGCCTTAAGTTCGCCTTTCTGATTTTAGGACGTTTTGACTCGCACATTGAAGAGTTTCGAGTCCACCTTGGACGTTTTCAGTGAAACTCAACACCAAAGTAGGTGGAGTATGCCGGTTCTGGCAAATAAGATTCAGTAGTAGTATCTCGATCTGTACATCATATTAAATGATGTCAAGCTGGCCAATATGGTTTGCATCATATCGACCATCTTGGATGACCTTGATCTTGAGCTTTGTCCGACATCTTCGTTGACATAATTGTGGCCATCTTATGTTTCCTTTTTTTCTTGGATTTTCCCTTTTCATTTCTACCAAAATTTTGTTTCATGTTGTCTCCTGTAGACGGCCATATTTTAGGTTCCAGCATCATCTGCTAGGCTGCACAGTAGTCGTGGTGATTTTTTTATTCCTGTGCCTGCCACCAGAGTGCGCCGATCTCAGATTCTGTCATTTGGAACTAGGAGCACTGGTATCGCCTCTGTTATTCTGTTTTATTTCTCTTGTTATCAGTTCGAGTGTGCTGGTGTGGGCCATTTTAGTTCCATCATCGACCAATAGGGACATTGTCACTTTTATTTTACCAAAACACAAAAACCTGCTGCAGAGTATGGTATCAAACTGCCAGCTCCAGTGTCGGCATGCAGACGCCTCAGACCACTCAGCTACCAATACTTATAGAAAAGTAGTAGATTAAATCACATATATATGTCGCTACAAACTCTCCTTACACGTGTTTTATAAGGGATTCGAGGGTAAGTTCTGATGACTGTATTATTTATATTAAATCACTTTATATTAAAATAAATTTACACAAATATATTCCTACTCCCATATCATACACACATATTAATATTGAGGATTTCAGAATAGGATCAGATGATCGTTTATTTATATTTAATTACTTTATATTAGAACAGCTTTTCTGATAATTTTCGTATATCGCCACCTACATACCAAATCTTCGTAAATGCCAATCTCATTAAATTTTCATTCTGTGTGAATACGGTCCAGAAAGATAATTTTATGTATACAAAAATTGCACAAATGAAGCATTGTGAAGATGTCACATATGTTAATGCCAGTTACCAATCAGAAAAAAACTCCATTTCGATTCCCAGAAGTTTGATATATGAGAAAAAATTATCTTGAAATATCTCACGTTTTGACTTACAAATGGTATTAATATGTAACTCAAATATTTTTTGTAATCATGACCCCTCTATTTGTCTCGATGACTCTGTAATTAGGCGAGGACGCTGAGGAACCATAGCACAGTTTGTCGGATTTTCTATTTTAATATTAAACCTCTTTATCCAAAAAAAGTACTAACTTATACTGAAACATAGAAATCTAGTCAAGGACACAAAAATACATATTATAAGCGCTCACCAGCTGCCACCGCTCTCTTCCGCTGTCCACGCTGCATCACCATGCATGTGGCATCGTCACATGCCACTGCATGCCCGCACTGCTATCCCCCCTCGCTCTTGACGCACTACCACTGCTGCATGCCAAAATCACTACCCCTCCCTGGTGCACACACCAATGCTCCATCCCTGATGCATGATCAGAACTTAAGGAGTGTCAAGCACAGAGAGATGTTCTCCCGAAGGAGCCACAGGGAACAGGAGTTATGATTTTTATTGGAGGAGGGGTCACAGCGAAAAAGGGGGATTTCTTACGCAGCCTCAAAGCTGTGCTGATGGTACAGGAATGGGTCCTGGTATGGCCCTCCTGACCTCCGCTAACCCGTCCAGATCAAGCAGCCGGCAGGAGATTGATGAGTGTATTGCACTGCCATGGGATTGCTGCAGTTGCTGAAGTCGGCATAGACACGAGCTGGCAGGACTACGATTCCGCATTACCAAATGCACATGTCACCAATGTCACAAATCATATAGGAAAATGAATAATGCCTACTTGCAGGATAAGGCACAAATTCAATCATTAAGCGATACATGCAATATTAATGAAATAAAAATATATTTATTCAGATGAAAAGCCGTTTTGCATATGCACAACTCTGCAGTTCACAAAAGATATTCACCAGTCAACAAAAATGAGCTCTTCTTCATGCAGGAACCACAGCACCATTACCAGTCTTCTTTTAAATGAAGCAAGAAATATTAGGTACTTAACTGTAGTGTCGTTCTTGTCAGTCCTAAAATCATGCTCTTTTCCAAATTCAAGCAATTGAACAAACGCCACTTTCCTTTGTGGTTCAAAACTATTACAAAAAGATCAGTGTGCGGAAATTTCGTGACTTGAATTATTTTCTGTAAAATTCTCCTCGGATAGTTCTGCCTTCCATTTTCTCGAGATAGTAGGACCTTTTTTCGTAATGATGTATATTAATCACTCTGTACAGTTCATTTGGCCACCAAGAAACAAATCCTTTACTATAGTTACCTTGAAATATATATATTCTCTGAGTCACCAATTTGATATTTCGGATACTGTGTGCCTAATTTATTTTCGTTTTTGAATACTGTATAAAACTGCGAATAATTTTTTATTTCAATGGTATGCATGTCAGTCATATGAATTATTGTGCTGTTATAGGTAGTTTTCTTACACCAAGAACTTCTCCAAAATTCTAGATTTTTTAATTAATTCTAAGCGCTCAACAATTACAATTTTAGTCCCTGTATGAGTGGAGTAATAATATATATATTATGTTCCTTGATAAATGGGAGAAATTCTGGATTGTAGTCTTCTCTTCCGAGGTCTGTGTGGATATATTTTGGCGAACCTTTGTCACATAATACTAAGCTCATTGCATATGTCACATCTCTCGAATATTTTTAGACTTTACTAACACAACTCATACTAACTTCGAGTAGCAATCAATAACCGTAACAGGTATTTGAATCCTTTATTCGCACGAGCATATAGTCGCATTTCAACGAAATCTGTTTCATACAAATTATGCAATCCAAAATCAACGACTTTGCATCATTTGTAATGATGCCTGACAGGCCTGTACAATTCAGTTTCTTTTTCAGCATGATTCATTTTAGCTAACAACTTTCGCAAAGCTCCCTTAAAATACTAGTAATATCCCCCACGTGCGAATTATTACCTGCCTGGCAAAAAGCAATTAACAGTCACGAACTCTCTTCCAGTTCCTTTGGATGGTCCTAGTAAATGTATTTCAACTGTCTACCATTTACAAATTCACTCGCACCAAGGCCTGAAACTGTGCTTGTCTTGGTCACTTCCAGAAACAACTCTCAAATGATACAACATTTCGGATGCATGTAATCCGGGTTTACACGCATCTGTGAGAAACGGATTGTTATCCTTCAAATACGTACACCTAAGATTTAGCATTCAATTATTATGATGTAATGCAGCTTGCGAATACCGACCACGATGTATTTTAAATAGTATTTCGTATATGCTCGCAGCTGGTTGTATTATGGTGCTGCCAGTCTGTATATAATTATCTGGTAGGAAAAATACTAGCCTGTTACCCATAAACCACTTTTTATTATACCTGTAAACACGGTACATGTTATCTCTATTCTGCTACAAGTACATAGACAAATATTATTTTGCTGAGATAAGGTGAGTTTTCTTTCTTCCTTTTTTAGGAATCAACAAAGAGAGTGGTAACTCGCCATCCCCATCAGGTTTTTCTCCTTTGCACGCAGGCCTCTTCGCTCGGGCTTTAGTTCAATTTAACCTTCTCTATTCACTTCACTAAACAAATCTGGATGTTGTAAATTATCGAGGTGTGATGTGACTGGCTTAAAAACCTGCTCGGAAACATTGTCGCGCTCCTTGCGCAAGCGCTTTGCCATAAGATTTTTAAAATTCACATTTTCGATCATCCGATGTAAGTCCGAGGCAATGTTCGACATTGTACTAAATACTAAATGGTAACCGATATAATTTTTATATAATTTTAATATTTAGGTGACGTCTTCGGTTTTGGCCTGATGAGGTTCCTTATATTATACTCTGACTCAATTATATGCTGTATATTTTATCGTGAAAATGTGTACAATAATTTTAGACATATTCTCATAATGCATTGACCCTAAAGCAGTAATAATGTTGCTTACTATCCGTTCTTCTAAAGATTTTATTTTTGCAACTTAGGTGGCAATTCTGCCCACATCCTCGGCCAATGTATTAAATGGGATCCAGTTTTAATAGATGCAGTTAGCATTATCGTCAAAAATGGTTAAGTTTCCGAATTCGTGGATTAAACATATGACATATTAACAGCATTGTCGCCATATTTCGAACTTTCTAAGTTCTTTAGGCACTTCCCACGAATTATGCAGTGGCCATCATCCATTTGCATGGTATAGCTATCCTTCCGACGTTTAAGGCTGTTATAACCGAATTTCGATATGGTTTAGCTCATAACTTATTGGAATATAATTATAAACTGATTTAAACCATATTATGACCTGCTTTAAGTGGATGGAAAACTTTAACTATGACGAGGAGCCCATAAGGCTACCCCAACAACATGAACATACATCTCTAAACTTTCCGAACACCGTTTCACATGGTCAGAATAGCATGGAGTAAATTAATTTCATCCATAATAAACTACACTATAATATTATTGTTATCATGAAATAACAATTTCATTATTCTATAATAGGTCTGGCATAAGTAGAAAGAGTCTGTGATAGAATGTCTATCCATTGCAAAATATTCTTGCATTCAAATATCTTTCTCAAATGCTCCATAGGTGTAGTGGCTAGACTACTCGCCTTCCACCTAGACAACCAGGATACGATTCCCAGTGGGGTCGCTGCAGGATTTTCGCATGTGGGAATCGTGCTGGATGATGCTGCTGGTCGGGAGGGTTTTTTTTTTGGCAATCTCCAGTTTCTCCCGCCCTTTCATTCTGGTGCTGCTCCATACTCGACTCGCTTCATCCCCCTTGGGCACTCAAGACCTCAATGTTAAGAGCTGCCCAAATCTCATCACTCACTCACTTGCATTATATATCGTCGAACATGAACACAGAGATCATCCGAGACAAATCGGTAGGCATTACATTTTAATTTTCACTGCATTGTAAATACTGCATGCCATAATTTAGTCACAGAATATGAAAGAGGCACTGATGCTTTGGCTGCTGTAATGATTTCGAATAGAGGTAGACATGCTGGTACCGAAGACGATACAGCTCTTCCAGTAGACTCAGTAGCACACACATCTTCCCATAGTTGGATGATCACACAGTGATTCACCTTGGGAGCAGAGGGCAGTGCCGCGATTCGCGGGTGATTATGCAAGTGGGTAGGTTAGCTTCTTGTTTAATATTCTCCGTGTTACTGATTTAAAACTGGCAAAAGTAACGATACTTAAGTATTGAAGTCTGAGGATGAGGGCAGCCAAATCATGAATATTTATAAAGCAGGGTAACTTATCATCGAGGATTAGTATGTTGTAATGCCTCATATGGGTAAGGTCAAAAGTTGTCGCAGACTAATGAATATGCTTATACATAAGCTGCGGTTTCAGCTTCACATACCTCTCTATAGGTTCTGTGTTCCTGGCACAAGGCTAGCTAAATGCTTTTCGCAGGATGGCATAAGATATTTCTTGCAGAGTACGGGATATATAATATGCCAAAAGTGATAATTTGAACAATAGATATGAGGTGGATGTGACTCGCCAAATAAGTTAAGAAAATTGCCAAATAATCGCAGACAAAGTTTGGTGAATGGTTTTCCACATGGGGAGTATTCAAACTCATGAAAGCCAAAATCAAGTGAGATATGTGCAAGCAATTCGTTCAGAAGGAAAATAAATAGAAGACTTGGAGAAAATTATGCATTGGTAAGAATGGGGGAGGTTTTATTCCACTCATCTGAACAGTGTTGGATACACTTGACAGGATCGCTTGCACCAATAGTGGAATCGCCAGGGTAGTTAACACCGATAAAAATCAAAGCAAGAATCTGGTCGAAGCAATTCGACACAATAAAATAATAGAGGCTCGCTAGCAGTGAAAACATGACAAAGGACTATATCTTCGACCATACCGCATGGGCAAAGACATCGTTTGTGAAAGATTCACAGGCCCAAAGAAAAGTGTCCATCCTAAAGTTGTTGCTAAACGACCTATCTAAAGGCTTGATGTCAAGATGTTAGCATGTTACTTAGAAATAGCAAATTTCCGAGGTGTGGCATGCACGTCTAGGCATAACGAATCAGGATTTATAAATCTAGACAGTGGCATCAGGCGGGTACTCACTGGGTTGCTTACAGAACATTCAGAAAATGTGCAGACTGCTATGATAGATATAGCAACCTCAGGCAGTCACTATAATTACTCAGGCACTTGCGCAGAATCAATGTAGGCTACAATCACAACACTGACTAATCGCTTAGTGAGTGGAAAGCCGACATTTGTGTTTAAGGTTCGTGTGTAGAGGTAGTTTAAATAAAAACATTTCTGAAATGCATATAAATTAATTATGCCAAATAGAGTGCAGCCATTTCACCTGACATGTTCATTATTGTAATACAGATGGGTAAGAGCTCGGAGTGGCGCTCTGTACACTTCTCCACCAAACAAATGGTCCATAGCATTATTACAATTTCAAGTTTGTTTTTCTTCTTTTCCAAATGTTGACAGCTGGAACAGAGCTTTTGGAAACATGAATGCTAAGAATGGAATCACAACATAAGTTTTAGTGCTTATGGGTTCCTTCGAGACAGAAGATATAACAGCATACTTAAAATGAGTACTACAACCAAATGTACCACTAATATTTAAGGCAACCGAAACATATTTAAAACCGAACTGAACATGTCGACTTTATGAAACATGAAACTCTGACTACCATGTTAAGATTCAAAAATAAAATGTGCACGACGAATATACGACCAGAGTCCATGTGGTTAAAACATGCCTGTCAACATTATAAATATCAATTGCAATCTGGTTAGTGGCTCATACCTAAATGGTACACCAGACTAGACGATACACACATTCTCTGAACTTGTACCATCATGCTTCAAAATTGCCGAAGTTCTTAAAACATTTTATTTACCTGTTTGTCATAACCGAGACCATGCAAGACATCCTTAATAGAATAGTGGACAATAAAGGAAGAATCAGACATTTTCTAATCGATATGGTCACTTTGCACCTACTATTAAAACAAAATAGAATTTAATTTTAAGAGTACTAGCACTAGCATTATAAAACAGTCTTGACGAGAAAAACTAGCTTTAGTATGCCATGAACAGTAGCAGTGCTGACAAAAAACACATGTGCATTTTCATAATGGTAGGGGGAATTGGGGCACATTGATGCATGGGGCACCTTGATACACCCCCTCTACTGCTCACAAGGTCATTACAAGAAGTTTCACAACAACTCCAAAAGATGGCACTAGTGCACACAACTACCTACAGAATGTATTGGCATGATTCAGTAGTTTGATGAAATGAGACGGGTGAATTAGTGTTTTTGTACGTCAAAAGTAAATTTGAGTTGTACAATTGCAGTGGTATTATACAGATGTTCCAGTATTTTCAACAGGGAAGAATACCCTCCCTGGTAAGTAAAGCTACTCTTTATCAGTTCCTTATTCTTTTTTGTTAGGTAAATTATAAAGTGTTGGATTAGAGATTATTCAAAATTCATATTATTCAAAATGGCTGCTTGGGGCACATTGATACAGCCTATGTTGGGGCACACTGATGCGTATCAATGTGCCCCATGATAGCTGCAAACAACCTATATTCTTTTTTAGTTATTTTTGTCATTACCTTTTATTATTATTTTTACCATACACTCCTTAATCCAATAATTTCCCACCAACCATTACTAATATTAGTTTTTATTGAAGTGAAATAACTCCATTATTGTATACAAGAAAATTTAATAGTATTTTTGCAAACAGTAATTTTTATGTTTTGTTATTCCAGAGTTTCCACTACGGTTTGATCTTACAAAAAAAAGACCGAGAGAGCTGAAATCGACGAGGATGACGTATCGAAAGCTATGAAAACTGCTTTAGAGGGAAACCTGTCAATCCGGAAAGCTGCACTCATGTTCAACATCAAACCCGCTACTCTGCAGTATCGTCTGGAGAAAATGAAAGCAAGAAATGGTGAAGAAAGAGTCAAGGATCACGATTCTAAGTATTCCTCTCAACAGGTATTTACCGCCAAACAAGAAAAACAATTAAATTAATACCTTGTTAAATGCAATGAGCTGCATCACGGTCTAACACTGAAGCAGATGAGGCGCTTGGCATATGAATTTACTGAAAACTACGCTGTAAATATCCTGAAAGTTGGAATGGTAATGAAATGGCAGGGGAATATTGGAAGTACGGTTTTCGAAGTAGGAATGCAAATGTAAGTTTGAGGAAACCAGAAAAAACCATTATGAGGCATATAGGTTTCTGCAGGGAAGCTGTTGAGGAGTTTTTCAATAATTATGAGTGTGTCATGAAATGATACAATTTCGCTCGACACAGAATATTCAATTTTGATGAAACTGGGATTACCACTGTACTTGACACTCCAAAGGTTCTAGCCTCAAAACACCAAAGGCAAGTAGGGCAGGTGGTTTCAGCAGAAAGGGGGGAACTTGTTACCTTTTGTGCCTTCATTTCTGCTACTGGAAATCAATATCCTCCAGTATTCATAATTCCCAGGGATCATTATAAGGACCACTTCATTGCAGGAGCTCAAGAGGGAAGTTTGGGTTTGGCGTTCAGGAGTGGGTGGATGACTGCAGATTTGTTCTTAATAGTTCTGAGGCACATCAAACAACATACAAATTCGTAAATAGAAAACCGAATCCTGTTGCTATGTGATAATCATGAGTCACACATTTATATTGAAGCCATTGACTACTGTCGTGCAAGTGGAATAGTTTATTTGTCATCCCCCCCCCCCCAACTTCCCAACACACCTCTCATAAACTACAACCATTGGACGTAGCAGTGTTTAGTCCCTTTAAAGCAAAACTGAAAATTGCTTTCAACGGTTGTCACATGAATAATCTGGGGAAACACCTATCAATTTATGACATTCTAAAGCTGGCTAAACTTGCAAACTTAGAATCATTCACTCCGAAAAATATTGTGTCTGGTTTTGAGAGGACAGGCATAGTGCCCTTCAACAGATTGGTATTTTCTGACTCTGATTTTTCTCCCAGCACAGTTTCCATACCTCATTCGCACTCTGATACAGTTATTGTCACACCCCCTTAGACAGACTCAGCAACTCCCTCAACTGTCTCTCAGTCACAAGATAGCAATGTTCCACATAGTGCTGATGCTATCAAGACTCAACGGCCAACTACTTGTTCAAACAAGCCTGTAACTCCTGAAGACGTACGACCTTACCCAACAGCTGGTGGTAGTAGAACTAACAAAAGAAAAGGACGGCAGCCTGGTAAATCTCGAATTTATACTGATTCTCCAGAGAAGAAAGGGCTTTTCGACATGCTTCAGCACAGCAAAGGAATAGAGACAAAGAACTGAAAAACGCAAAAATGCTGCTGGTGATAGAAGACACCAAACCTTTGAAGCGACAGACGAAGAGAAAGAAGGTGGAAGAAGTATATTCATCAGATGAATCTGAAACATCCTTAGGACAGTTGTGTGATCCCACATCAGATGATTTAAATCTAAGTGACCTGCTAGGTGAAGAAGCAGATACTTTGGAAGATGATACAATGGAAGAAGCAGATACTTCTGACCAAAATATTGTTGATGATGACTTTGTTATAGTGCGGTTTGCAAAAAAGAGATCGATTGTTCACTTTGTAGGCCAAGTTAAAGGAAAAACTGAGTATGTGTGCCCATCTTGTCCGGTTTATGAACAGAAGACCTGGTAACTTTTTTATTTTTCCTGAGAAAGAAGATAATGGTGGGGTTGAAGTGCCAGATATGACAAAGTTGCCACAGCTAACAGCCAGACAAGAAACGGCAAGAACATCAGGTCGTTATACATTTAATTTTGGTTTTGATCGTTTTAACATTCCTTACAAATGAATTGTGGGTAATTTGAATTTCTTTTAATAAATATAAAAAGGTTTGCTAACTCATTTTCTATGGAAAATATGCAGTAGCTGTTATTTTTTCCCCACTTTTCCCAAACGTATCAAAGTGCCCCATGAGGTACTTCAATCTACCCCGGGGATAGGGCACATTGATACAAATGACATTTTCTGTTTTTTTTTATTACATGAAGAAATACTACATAAAACAACGACTCAGCCTATTAATAACACACTACATTAGTTTTGCTGACATCACATGGAAAAATAACTTGAAATTTTGGTTTTCTGGAAACCAAAAAAATTCTTAAGTAAAAACCAAATCAATTTGCCCCATTCCCCCTATATAAAAATGGATGTAGAGGTTCTAAATGTCGAAGATTCAGTAACAAAAGCAGACTATCACTCATATTCACCATATATCCTCGGCCTGTATGCCCTATCAACCCAGGTTTAAATACCGGTGCGAAATCAGGACCTACAGTAACCATGTAACTTATGGATGAGATTCAGATTTGTTCCCGTTCCTACAATTACCAAGATCATTCGAAACAGCATACTGCACATGATTAGAAAATAGTTTACGAAATTAATGGCATCGATATCAATCAAATGCACGATGTATGAATAACGTCCACAATGAAGAAAATTCACTTATGGTCGGATGAGGGATCGAAACAAAGTATAAAGTGCCAGTGGAAGGGGGCGGTTGATTTGAAATATGCGTGCCTCTAAGCATGATGCTATGTTTTACGGAAGACTTCAAACATAGAATTGTTAGTTCTAAAGAGGAGTTGGTCTTGCTTTTAGCAAACACTCAAACAAACATCAAATGCGATACTGCCAAACAGCCTTAAGTGGTAAAGTTAATTATGTATATGGTGGAGTGGCTTCAGCCCCACTTGAAAGAGAATACAAGAGAGCACGTAATTTTTTTGAAATATACTGGGATTGGTCGTAATATTTATATTGCTTTCCAGTCGTGGAAGTTAATAACATATCCTAGTATGCCACAGTCCCAAACTTTAAATTGTAATGTAAAGGCTAGTTTTGCAACAGAAAGGCCTACCCAGATAGCAAAAAAAAATTACAACAAGCTTGCAGCAACCTTGAAATGGCAAGTCTTCAAGGTTGCAGCAACCTTGTCATGGAAAGCTTGCTGCAAGCTTGTCGTGCTAAGTTTGCAGCAAGCTTTATGGGTGGATACTTAAATTTTTGCTACATGCTTGCTGCACAAATACAGTCTTGCCATGACACGGTTGCTGCAAGATTGAAGACTTGCAATGTCAAATTTGCTGCAAGCTTGTTGCAAGTTTGTTTTTCTATCTTGGTATAAACTGTTTTTCAGTGATTGTGCAATATAGATAATGTTTTGGCCAGACGTTATTGAATTTCAAATTCTACAAATAGAATTATGTTTCAGTAAAATTAGTAGTGCCAATTTATACAGTTTTCACTATTTTTTACATTTTTCGGGAAAGTACCCCAATCTTGGTAATTACCACAAACCAACTGATTATCACTGCAATTAACCTAACCTAACAAATACTACATCTGATGTATACACCAGCCTCGAATTTCTCCACAGTTAAATTATTAAATAACGAAATACTGTAAAGGAGTGAGTGAAGAGATATGGGCACCTTTTAATAACGAGGTATTTAGAGTCGATGAGGGTGATCGAGGTGAGAATCAAGCAGAGCCAGATTGAAAGGATGGTGTAAGTGGGAGATCCCTGAGAAAACCTGTCAAACCAGTGGCATCGTCCAGCACGATTCCCACAAGCGAAAATCCGGGAGCGACCTCGCAAGGAATCGAACCTGGTTCACCTAGGTGGGAGGCGAGTAGTCTAACATCTACACCATCGTGGCCCCTTTAAAGAACGAGATAATATAAATAAATGATAAAACTAATATATGATGAGTGCACAATTCAACACCATAAACTTTGTTGGGGTGCGATGGTTTCATTGCGTGGTTAACCGCTGTATTATGAAATCATATACCATCACTGATACAAATAAAAAGTATGGTTAAACAGAACACAAAAAAGTATTGCATGCTCCTAATAAAGAATATTACAAGTTTTACTTATAAGCACATCGTGCTACTGCACAGGCCTGTGGTACCGACTTCTACAAAATTAAAACAAATTGAGAGGGAAGAATGGCCAAAAAGACCATAGAAGATCTCGCAGGATTCTACACTTTTTGGAATCGAGGCTGCTTTCTATGTCGTATACAAGTAGTTATGGCAGAATTGAAGATACAAAATTATACGAATATTTACAACAGAAATGTCCAGGTAAAAGGAAATAAATGTTATGTCAATTCATTAAACATGAATTAATATGCCTGTCGAAAAAACGGAATTATTTATCATTTACATTTTCAGAAAGACATTATTTAATGTTTTGCTATAAACAACTCCAAAAGACTCAGCAATAACTTGGAAAACTGTAGCAAATGGATGTGCAAGTACAGACGAAGCAACACAACAATTAAACGAAACCATGCAAAAGCAACAGAACAGGAAATACCACAATGAAGTAAATATATAAGCTTTGCTCTATAAGCCTTTCCTGAAGCTTGATTCAAGCTTTCGTCATTTGAGATGGGGCAATTCCTGCCAACCTTCATACAATTTCTTGCAGTAAGCTTGTTTAAAACTTATTATGCTAGGCTTGCACAGCAAGTAGAATTCAAGCGAAGTGCAAGGCTTGCAGTAAGCTTACATGCTGTAATGGTAAGTATATCGTTCTTGAATTTCAAACCAATCAAAAATGCAAGTAATGCTTATTATTCGATAACATAAAAATTAAAAATATGAGAGTATTTCTTAATTCCGAACGCTACCCCTTACATTGATGTAAACACCGATTTTACACACGGCACATACAAACTACAATATCCGATGTATGCAGATTTTCAGATATCATTGTTCTAGCCATGAAGCTTCCCCTACACTGAAGCCAAAATGAATTTGGGAGTATAGTTCCTCTCCTCATATTTGATGTGAGTAAGCAGGGTGATATGTTGAACACAGGCGTAAATGCCTGTCTAATCATCACTCAGGCATATACATTAATAATGCATGACCATCTGCCACCTAAAATGTGCATGATGGAGTTGTAAAAATATTAACATAATTATGAAACAATATGTTTTATCCTTTGGCCAATGTGCATATCTTCATTGCCCTGTTTGGATTTATAATAAGAAAAACAGTCATATCTCAAACCTACAGTACCAAAATAGCATGCAAATTCCTGCTGCCATTTTCCTGAAGGTTGCTAAACGAGAACAATACCGCGACAAATAATTCGCTGAATAAATACCATCACGGACTTTTAAAGGAAGAGGTTGACGAATATAACTGCACAATGTTATGTACACACCGAAATGATTACTGACAAAATAGACAATGAGAGCAAAAATGATGATCACGTACACACTATAGCACAAACATGAGAATATGTGACATGAAAATGAAGTATGTCTATCCTCCTTTAAAAACAATTAAAAATGTGTTATGCAAATAGTAAACAGACTTACAGTGCTTGTGAGCAGCATTGGACCTGCTCGAACCTGAATGTGTTGTTATAAGGAGTTGGGTGCTGGAATGCAAGGATAAATTACACGAAGATATCAAAAAAATGGATTATTAGCAAAAGAAAGTATAAACAGTGGTAGAGGTCAGGCGTATATGTGCTTCTGCAGTATCCGCAAACTGGTCACAATCATGCACTCGACATTCAACCTGCTGGATATCGCTAAGTAAAACAAAATGATCAGTTACCATCAGCACACCCTAGCAGACAATGCGAGAACTAAAACAAGATGGTGGGGATGATACCAGCACCCCTAGCTGTGAACAGCGAAACCTAAGATCGGCACGCTCTGGTATCGGGCACAGGAATAAAATATGGCCACGACTATTGTGCAGCCTGGTGGAGGTGCGGGAACCTCAAATAAGTATGCTCTTAGAAGATGACACAAAACAAAATGGTAGTCTAAGTGAAAAAGGAAAATTCCAATGGAAAAAGGGAAATTCCAAGGGAAAAGATAAATTCCAAGAGAAAAGGAACAATTCTAAGAGGCAAAGAGAAAACAAGATGGTTGCTGTGATGTCAACCAAGACAGCGAACAAAATTCACAGTCATCCAATATGGCCACCATTATATAATCCAAAATGCCCACCATGATATTATCCAAGATGGCATACCTATCCTGATCCTATTCCTGAATCCTGTGTGCCAGAACTGGCATAGTTCATCTACTCACCACAATGCTGATTCTAAGGAATTTTTATAAAAACTTTTAAAGAAAAGCGGAATAATTTTACATGATGGCCGGGTGGCTTCAGATCTGTCCCCTGTTCCCTCTGTGCTAATCTGGCCAAACCATTCTACTTAAATTTAATTATGATGTATTTATTAATTAAAAAATATTGCATACAAAATTAAATGTTTAAGACCACTTTTTCAAAATAGTTGATAGTTATATAAATGTTTAGGGAAATTCCATATTACTATAGCACTCCACTTCTTTGTTGCGTTAAGTTAATGATCTCATTTTCTGCCATCTTGTGAGGTACAGTTACCAGGAGAATTATGTTTACATATAACTACTAGTAACTATTGTCACGTTTCCTTCCGAATTCGGTATTCTGGTAATTTTGTGTGGCACAGAAACTAAAGAACACACGAATGAAAGAAAACAGGAAAATTCCAAATTTTAGGGTTAAAAAAGTACGTAAAATATTTAGAATGAGGCACTGACACATTATTAAACCCATAGCAGCATTAAAAACACATCGTAAGTAGGAAGTGGTCTGCATGTCACTCACCAACACTATGCTCCATCCAGCATTCAGGCAGCTGGCAACTCGAAAATGCATGATAATATAAAGATGCTGAAATTAGTCCTGAGGCACATTCCTCCGTTCTTCCTACAACTATTCTCGTAACTCTGCCAGTGTCTCATACTGTGGAACGATACAGGGGCTCTAAGCATGGCGTTACTGCATCAGCGGTCATTAAGTTTTATTCCAGAATGTGTCTGGTGTTTGTACACAGTTTATTGATAGTCTACAGATATGTCTACGAGACGCTCCAGCCCCACTTTTTGCAATTTATCCAGCATACGCCTAATTACATTACGGAGGACGATAGTATTCGAGTGCATACTACAGTCATGGTTCAACAGGCTCAAAAGTACTTACACCCTATGTTGAGGGACCAGCTGGGAGGAAGTCTGCTCCGGTCCCGCGACCTGTATCGACCTTTGCCATATCCATTATCACACTGGTCACGCATCTCAAAGGCTTAAAATATTCTTCCCTTTTAATGCTTAATGAAATTTTCAAATGTAGCTTGTTCTGCACATAACATGTTCTCGTGTCTTTAGATTATTTGTACGTAAATCATTATTTTCAAACAAAATTAAATTTAGAACTACGTACACCGAAGATACAACTTCATATGTTCAGTTAAAGTCAGTGTTTAAGAGAAATACTAAATATCCAAAGAACGTTTTTCAATAATATATGTTAAATACGAGACAAGAGAGTTATGTGCAGACTTTCATACAACAAAATGAATAGAAAAAATTACAATATTAAAAATTCGTAAAAACTATACATATAACTTAGTAACAATACTGTAAACACTGATTCACTCACTCACCCCTAAAAGTAGCCCCATTTTTTTGTTTGGTCGTAGATGTACAGGAAAAAATGCGTTTGCAATGGATACGAGCGTGTCATCATAACCAAACAGAAGTTCCTCTGGCGTCAGCTTAACAAACGGTGTGTGGTTTTGAAGCCAAAGCGAAAAAGCGATTTGTACGAGGCGATTAAGTTGCGGGCTCTTCGAGCTTGCTGTCTGTGAAAAAAATTTAAGACATGTTAAGCAACATGCGTTGACAAGTACAAGCCACAGGGCAAATTCGCATACCGTGCCAAGCAACATGCATTTACAAGTAAAAGCCACAGGGGAAGTACGCATACTATGTCAAATTATAATCTTGGTAAGACTGAAATGTAAGCAAAAGAATCATGTTAGCACAGTTTAATAACCCTTTGTTAAAATAACGTTTACATAGAAGTTTCTCCAAAGATTATACATACCAGCAAACTTAAAAAAATAATTTAACATTGCAACAGTCGAACACATTATTGTGTTCGTTAAAAAGTGTTTTTTAACTAGTACCAGAATTGTGATAGTGTTTTGAATAACAGTTCTGTTACACATAATTATTAAACAGATTTCTTAAAACATGGATTGTTCAAGGACGCCTTCTGGTCAGGTCCTCAAACAACGTGCAGATGTCCAGCCTTATAGTTGTCATTTAAAAACGGTTCAGTATTTTTAAACGATACGTCCTTGAATGCTATATTCAATAATTTTTTTACATCCGCAAGGTAGATTCCGCTTTTAATTTTCATTTCTATTGTGTTTCTTTTCCATAGAAAAAGGGCTAGAACCGGTGATTTCCAATATTTTAATTAGGAAAATTTCGTAACATCTTCCGTAACTTATTAACATACCCTTGGGATATGCAGCTTACCTTCGTCTTAATTTTTACACAATAAAATAATATGGTCACCGCTGAGAATCTGAAGATGCGAGTCTCAAGAGAATACAACACGCCCGTTCCGTGTCTTCCTCATAAAGACTATGAGACATGCGGTGCGCGTGCCTAGGCCACTCTTAGCGCTGTCACGCTTATTTGCCTTTGAGATGCAGATTACCTCCAGTAAGATGACGCCCTTAAGAATTTAATAATATTGGTGCAGTTGTGAAAAACTAAGTTTTTGAAATCTACGCCCTGTTATTTGATTTAAATAACTGAGGTGTTATAACAAAATACCATGTATAATAACAGAGTGCATAAAGACTGTCACTTTGTGGTGTTATTTAGATTATTAGGTGATATTGTCACGGAAAATGATTTATTATAAATACTTCTGAAAATACGCACATTTACAAAGTAGAGTTTGATCTATTTATAAAGTGTCCTTCCTGTGTATAAGAAAGATACATTTTATGTGGCCAGTATAATTTATCAATTATTATGCAGGATTTGTACCACGATACTCGTCAAACTTTGTCCGTATTTATGCGAAAGGAATTAACTTTACAACTTCGAATCGTATTTACAAACAGTAAAACTTAGACTGCAAAAGTAAGAGTGATACGAGTTTCTGAAAGGTAAAACTTGGAACAACATATGCCAAACTTATTCAGCATTCTCACCAAGTCGTTGCAAATGTCTCACACTGACCTTCCCAGTAGTCTAACGTTCCCGGTCATAGCCGTATGGCACACGTTCGATGTTCCATTTATGACAGATAACCAGTTCGGTAAATTGAATTCTTAGTTGGGAAAAATTAGGCAACTGTCAATGTTCGCCTATGCCCAGTGGTGGTTGAACGTTGCCAGTCTTGGTATCAGACAAAACAGGCTCACACATATAGAGAATTGTCACATTATTAGTCCTGTATAGCATCTTCCTGGCAAGGTGAATTACATTACAAGAAATAATATGCCGGACACTCCCTCAAAACTGATAATTTGGACACAAGGGAGCGTTATCTGCCCATTTGACTTGAAGACAAGATTAACTATCGACCAGTGCATAGTATTTTGGACTCACAGGTACTCCGGTCGTTTGGTCACAAGACTCAAATTTTAGCGATAAAATGTTCGAGGGATATAGTAATGGACGAAGAGACGTCCCAAGATGCCATATAAGAGCCCGTGTATGTGATCTGTGCAACTTGGCAAACGGGGTATTAGAAAACGCGTGGTTTCAGACGGAAATATCGGATCTCGCGGAGACGGCTGTTGAAACTTATAGCCACTGAGACAAGTTAAGGAGTACCACAGGACGAATGGTTTATCTCATCAGAGGTTTTACCTGCTGAACGATCATTTTAGGTTTGACTGATGGAAGTAGTGACTGCACGGGCTGAAAATTGCCCGGAAGAGAAACCTCCTGATAGTAGGCTGACGTAAAAAACGATGAGACAGTTTCTGTAACGTCTGAAAAAAACATCAGAAGATATGATAGCACATCGCCGGACTACGGGAGTTTCCGAGGGGCAAGAGCCTCAGAACGATCTGGAGGAAGCAGTTTCAAGAATGCCCGGTTGGATGAGATATTGGCTTTGTTTCTGGACGACTACTAGCTAAACTGTACTTTCGCGTCTCAAAATGAGCATATTCCGATTAATAACCCTTGTGGCTGTGCCCGAATTCAGCTAATATCATCAGCATAGAAATATGATACGTTTGTAAAGACCATGAATATATAATCAGGCTTAATAGCTGCACAGTTCATCCACAGAAATCCTTCGCACAACATGAAAAAGTCTTATCGTCAACAACTGTGTGTACACATGAAATTAAGTTAAAAATTGCAAAGAAAACCCAAAATTGATAAACCAGTCTACATTTGTTGCTCTATTGTGTCCCGAAGTCGTAACAAATTTAAACATTAAAAATATGATACAAGTGTTGCCTAAATATCTAACTCCATAAAAAACATTAAGGAATTCGAACATGGAAAAGGCGATATTTTGTAGTCTCTAAGCCTTTATTGCTCAGTTTACAAATTATAACTGTATGACCTACTTTGTTTACTACATGCTAAAAATATTCCAACTTTAATACATATGAGTGTCACTCTACGTTACAATAATTAAAAAACGAAAATAGCAGTTAAAATATTTAATACTGCTCACATTTTGAACCTTTCTTTTGAGATGCCTCCAAAGTTACTCTTTTATTGTGTAATTGTTACATTACAAGTCAGTTAAAAATATTTTTTTAATGCAGTTAATTGTTATTTTCACAAAGGTCTAATATGAAACGGGAAAAAAATTTATTTAAAGAAAGACGATAAATATTGTAGATCGTAACTAACTTACCAACAATGGGATATTTGGAACTGTAACTTTAGCATTTGGGTCAGCTGAGAGTTCTGGGACGAACTGAAGAATCTTCTTATGTTGGAAAGTGACAGTTCCATTATCGTGAAATTTTATGTTCACCTTCTCCATATCTTCCCTGAAATATTGTACATAGTTAATATCATTTCCATGCTGTAAATAAACATATTTTACACACACATGGCGTTTGCTATGATTACAATTGGAATACTTTGTTTATTTTCACAACGTTCGGAAATTAAACGCCCAAACTACAGGAGGTGATTCCTTAATAAATATAAAGTAAAAAATATGTAGGATACTGTATAACAAAATGAATATTAAAGAATATATGAGCCTGTCAAAATTTGGTTTTTTTAATGTATTTTCGCCAAATGCCTTGTATATTCTGCCAGTGGTAGGGATGGTTGCGATTTACCCGCAGCGCAGCCCAAGTGATCGAATTGGCGCGCTATGAAGCATGTACTAGTGGAGGGCACTTCGTCGAGGTGCTCACGTACCGCTTCTTCAAGCCAAACAGTGCGCATCGACTGTGGACGGCCAACACTGCAAATGTGTCTCTGCAATATGGATAGCATATCTTACCTTCCTGTTGCGAACTTTATGATCGTTGTACACGGTATTCAACGAAAATACATTTTCAATAACCAATATTTGCTGTTTCATATCTCCTTTAATATTCTGTGTAGGTACACGGTGTCTTGTATATTTTTGACTTTATTTTTAATACGGAATCACTTCCTGTAGTTTGGGCATATAAATTCCAAACATTCTGTATATATATATACATACAGGTTTATATGTATATAAATGTCAATATGTATATATACAAGCATATATAGAGTATGTATATATATATATATATATATATACAGATGTATCTAATATTCGTGCAGAAAATTAAGCCACAGCATCTGTGGGCCTAAACTACCAGAAAATCCTTGTAACATTAAGTCCAGAAAATAAAACTTGTAATACTAAAGATACGGTGAAATTAGGTACAGCAATGCCGGGAGTTGGAAATAATACATACAAGCAAATATATTTATTACGTTTTACAAACGAAGGTATAGTACTTCAATACGAAAAGAAAAGTAGAGAAGTACATTCTGCACAACGCTACGCTACAATAAAACAGTAACTCATGTTCCCTTGAACTTAACATCAACATCAAATTAGTGATTCAAGATTGTTTTTCCAAGCGTTTTATTACTAGGATTTTATGGTTATTTAGGCACACAGATGATGTGGCTTCAATTTATGCACGAAGCTCAGATATATATTGTATATATATATTTCATTTTAAAGAGACCACTTTTGCAACAATCTTTTGAAAAAATATCCCTTCCCATTACTAATAATAATTTGACATTAACATTGGTAGCCTCATTCTCTGTAACATTGAAAGTTTATTATGATAAGTAGTTCCACGTATTTACGTTTTGTTGAAGAGGTGTATGAATTAATGCCACATTAAATTGTTTCTTTCATGTTTTATAAACGTCATATAATAATATTTCGTTTTCTAACGAGTCCACAATTTAACGTGCAGCATGTTGGCCAGTTGTTTTCATTTACCCGCCTTCCCCCAAATCTTCCTTGTTAGACGTTCATCTGTCTACCGACAGTTGGTATATACTGCCCGCTTCAGAAGGAACAGTCGTTCAATGGCCAGTAAACAAAAGTTTGATTACACGCACATGACTTCTGAAACAGATTCTTTTTGAAAATCACTCCAAAAGAACTTAACATTATACAGATTTCACTGAATTATTAAGTTTTAAAGCAGCTGGTCTTTGTATTCCGAGATCCTTCTTAGCTACAACAAAGCTAAAATCGAACGTTATAAATCAACATATTTTCTCTGGTAGTGAAATATATACAAGTTAACGATATCAATTAAACCTGGAACTAACTTGAGTAAACTGTGTTTGGGTGTTTATTACATTGACAGTGTTGCGTTTCAATAAAGTGATGTTCAACTGTGCACGTTTATGTACATACGTACATCATACAAGAAACTGTTAGGCAAAAGGCTAACCCTAACATCTAACCATGCATGCCATTAAATTTGGAAGTTATCTACGTGAATTTTTAATATGCTGTGCCAACAACAAAAAATTTTTATTAAAATTTCTAATGTTTGTTCAGTAGTCATAGAATTTGAGCTGATTGCGGAAGTGAATTCGTACTTAAATTACCACCTTCATAAATGTTGTTTTTTTGTAATGTTAACTCTAAGCCCTACTCTTTGCCCTATTGCATATATCTTCTTGTTAATCTTACATCTTACTCCCTCATTCACTGTATTAAAAGTGCTAATACTATTTTCTAATACCAGATTAAACAGCAGAGGCGAGAATGCATCTCCTTGTCTTAGTCTTGTGACTATATCAAAAGGGTCAGATATCATTCCTTCTATTTTAATATACGCTCTTGCTAGTAACACAAGCTTTGCTAATACATCAACTTTTTAGGGAACCCAAATTCTCTTGTTATTTCCCACAGACTGTTTCCGTCAACATAGTTAAAAATATATAAGAATATGCATTGCATACAGTGCATATTCGCATTTCTTCTCCATTAATTGGCGTGTACTAAAAATATGATCTACTGTTGATATATTTATTGGGGTTAATGCAGTAAAATCTAATTTTCTGAGCAGCGAAATGCAAACAATATGTTTTTAAAAAATCTACGTGACAATATTTACAATTACTTGTGACGGAATGGTACAAAATTGGTTAAAAATATCATTTAAGCGAGGCTTTCAATAGTGCTCACTTACCGCGAACGTTCTATAATATAATGTAACCATACAGTATGGCCAATCTTTGGAGAAACTTTCTCTCACACACCTACATATGTGTGTGAAGCAATTCTAAAGCATGCAAAATAAAAAACGTAATAATGTAAAAAAATTACTCTCTCCATTAACCTGCACTGTTTTTTCATTATGAAGAAAAAACTTTCTGAACTCTCGCTAACATACTTGTTTTTTTTTTAAGCGAAGCATATTAACTGATTTTTAAATTCTATATAACTAGCGTTTATGTATTCTGCGTGTACGTATGCGTGTGTGAAGGTGTGTACGCAAGGGCGGAGGAAGATCCCCGAGAAAACCCACCGCTCAGCGGAATCGTCCGGCACAATTCTTGCATGCGAAAATCCGGGAATCGAACCCGGACCAAATACATGCTGAAAATTTTAAGGCAGCTGCAAAACCACTACTTGGTAGGATTACAAGACCAAAAAATAACTGTCTACCATGTACGCTGAAAAAACAGCCATGGTGACGTTTTAATAATTATAAAACTTTAATAATATATATTAATGGTTAAATGCTTCACCTGTCGTGGTTTTCATTACACAATTTCTTACGTAACAGGCAATAATTAAATGAATAGTCACAAATTGCAGTTAAAATTACAAAATATTTAATTATATGTAATTTAGATTAATCTTCCCCTAAAAGCAAATTGTATAAACATTGAGCAATGAATATGAAAAGTTGTAACAGGCTACAATATAAACACCAGAAGAAGCTGCTTAAAGCTTACGCCATGTTTATTTTTATAATTATACCGTTTGTCGCCGCAAAATTAAGAAAATTGTTCAGCTATGTGTGAACCAAAAGTGAATTTGCTTAATTTTGCCACCAATTGTTTTAGCACCACACAATAGTTTCTGCAAAATTGAGTTATATAAAGCTTTAGTGATGTGAATTTTGTTCTAGTAGATATCTTAAACAGAAACAATGTTTAATTTGAAACTTTTTCAAGGTATTACTGTAAATTTAATGGTCAGCCAAGCTTTTCTAAAATAAATGGTTAGGAGAGCAGAAAGATAAACTCTGCCATGACCCAATTTAGCGAATGGCCTTGCAAGGTATAAATTAAAATGCTATGATATTTGTGGTTTATTTAGGTTTCTACATCCTGATTCTATTCGTGATTTTAACAAATGACACTGGTTTACAAAGATTCACTACAAAATAGTTGATAAATTGTTTAAGTACGAGGCATCATGTACACAAACACTGTTGTTTGCCCCCGTCTCCCAGCTTCTGGGTGATAACCTGTCATGTCATCTGATTCGTGACAATTTCCCACTTGTTAATGGCGAAGTGGGATTCGCCAGAGCTGTGTTGGGAATTCATCCCTGCAAGAGGCCTATCAAATAATAGGAGGTGTTCGGAGTGGCAGGCTGTTGCCCATATAAAGCATGGGGAGATGTTGGAATATGGACTAAGTCCATAAAGTGTTCAATGACTCATCTCCCCTCGCGCCTCGGCACCGAAGGTGCATGGCCACGGCCTGCGAAAGGAAGCAGATGTAGGTAATGGGTAAATGACCCAGGGTAGTTACTACAACAGAATAGCAGAGGCTCGTGTATGACGACGATAGACAACCGGCCAGCTGCGATTAACATGCGGTTAGCAATGAATGGATTCCTCTGACATCCTGAGAGTTATACTACAATCAGCTTATACAGGGAGCGGCAGAAATAACTCCCGAATTTGCCACCGCCATGGGCTCGGCGCTAGTGGTGGTAGGCGGCCCGGGGTTGTGTCATTGTGCAGCACCACTGCTGCCATTTCAGTCGCCACAATGGCATGGTGCGGTGAACATCGTGCGTTCGTCCTTGAAACCTATTTTAAAAATGGCGATTCTGTAATCACAACGCAACGATTATTTCGTACGCGCTTCAGAATAGGTCGGCACGGTACAGTCCCTAACAGGAAAACCGTTCTATTGTGGGTTAAAAATTTTAGAGTCACAGGTTCGGCTTTAAAAAATGCACCGCCAGGTAGACCTCGCAGCGCTCGAACTCCACAGAACGTTCCATTACTCCAACAAGCAGTTACCAAATCTCCAAGACGTCCAACCCGTAGGCACGCTGCCAGTTTGCGAATATCTGATCTTAGTGTGAGAAGAATTTTACACCAAAACCTCCACTTTCATCCGTACAAAATCATGGTTGTGCAGGAACTTAGTGAACGTGATTGGGCCAACCGTATTGCATCTTGTCAGGCTATCCTGAAAACCGTTCCAACAGACGCAGTTGTGCTCTCAAGTGGCGAAGCACATTTTCATTTATCAAGATTCAGCAACAAACAGAATTTTCGATATTGGGCAGAAAATAATCCTTGGCAACTTCATGAGCGGCCTCTCCATAGCCAACGTGTCACTGTTTGGTCTGCAGTAGCAGACTTTGGAATAATAGGCCCGTATTTTGTTGAGGAGGAAGGACGAACAGTTGCAGTAACATCTCATCGTTACGTAGAGATGCTACACAACTTCCTGGAGCCGAAACTAAATGAACGTGGAAATCCTGCTGTATGGTTTCAACAGGATGGTGCCACCGCTCACACAGCAAGAGAATCTACGGCAGTCCTAAGACAAATGTTTCCAGGGCGTTTAATCTCACTGTGAGGCGACATCCCGTGGCCAGTTCGTTCACCCGATCTTACCGCCTGCGACTTCTTTCTCTGGGGCTACCTGAAGAGTAGAGTCTACAAAAAAAAACCGACGACAATCGATNTCTTACCGCCTGCGACTTCTTTCTCTGGGGCTACCTGAAGAGTAGAGTCTACAAAAAAAAACCGACGACAATCGATTAACTCGAAGCTGCTATCCGAAACGAAATCGCGGAAATTCCACAAGAGATGACGAGGAGAGTAATGCGTAATTTCAGAGTGAGGCTTCAGACATGTATAGACAGTGACGGTCGGCATTTGAGTGAGATTATTTTTAAAAAGTAAGTGGAAATAAAAAAATATTATTTTCAAAAAGTATGTGAAAATTAAAAAAAGGTATGTTTAAAAATTAAGTTAAAATTAAAAAAATTAATTCAAACTAAATGGCAGACATGATTATTTTAGATGGTTTAATAAAATTTTGACTAGAATCGTTTGTGTATTTTTTATTAGCCTTTCACATTCGGGAGTTATTTCTGCCGCTCGCTGTATAAGTGGGGCGGCATGAAAGGGTGGAAGTCAGTCTCTCTCAGTTTATCTGCAGTTGTAATTCTGCAGTTTTTCCAAGAATTTTTTCGGTTTGATACACTTGAGAGAATGAAGCCACTGTAGTAAGCTGCTCAGTCCAGCCAGTAAACCAGATAGAAATAAGCTCTCATAGTTCTCCCGGAGAGTGCAGTATGCTGAAGTAACAGGAGCATTAATTACCCATTTTTCAGGTCAGGATGGTTAGCGGTCCCATATCTTGCAGGCGATGGCGAATGTACCGCTAGTGTAATGACAAGGGACTTATATTGAATAAACCGACTAATTACACCAAACCCACAGCAATAATTATTTCTAGCAGTAAGAACTGCTCCCCTCACCTATCTCAGAATGCTACCAGCCACCTTGCAGAGCTCTGCAGGCTTCGTCAATGTCACCCACGATCAGTCGTCAGGAAATAGGTGCACATGGACTGGTGACGAGTATACCTGGAATAGAAGCAGAATGCGAAGGTGATGTGGCTGCTTATTCCGCAAAGGGCAGAAGCCAGGTTCCATTCAACATTACACCTAGTCAACGACTTTGCAAGGGAGGGGCTAGTCTGTGATTACCACTGTAACCCCTTTCCTGAGACGGCACTCACTGAATTGGAATGGAAGGATTTTTTGATCATATTTATCGGTCCGACAGGATTAATCCAAATGGTTAAGATCGCAATGGCCAACATCCAAGGACACTTTTGACCCAAGGAGATGAGTGACAGACACAGTGAAGAAATATCAGTGTAACATTTGGTGGCCGAAGGCATGGGGCGTGCGAATATCCCGAGGCATTCAGGACCCACATGGAAATCATACAGGTAGACTTCCTGGAGTCGGTAAAACTCCCATTACCACTCAACAATGGAATTTTGTTTTCCTTTTCTGTACGAGTCCCTTGCCTAAATTATGAAGAAGCGAATCAGCAGATGAGGATCTGATTCGTTTTACAGATAGGGGCGAAGAACGCAGGATACCAATGTCAACAACTATAGCAGGTGATGCCATAGATTGCACAACCGAAGAATAGGCGCAGCAAGAAAAATACCCACATTACAGGGCCAGTTTTCATAAAGCATGCCTAGGGTGGCGAGAATATGTGCAAACTGCCCCAAAAATCTAACTAATGTAATGGTACCAGGCAGTATTAAATAAGATGCTAGGACTCTGAGACTGAATTCTACCGCATATTTTTAGGGAGGAGAGAGGTACCGCTTGGTACGGTGGGCTTATTATATAGCTGCATACTATGCCAAGGCAGAACCAGGAGCCATGGCACAGTTTATTCTCATTATAAGCAGGGTAATATGAATGCAATAAAAGCCCCATAGGAAATTTCTGGACTCTTGTAATAATATCGGGGTAAGAAATTTGAGGACCCAACCATCTTCATCAATCACTGCGACGAGATAATGCTGGAGGCCGAAGTAGCAGAAACCCAATGGTTAGATATTATGCACCACAAACTACGAGAAGATGCCAAAATTTGGTAAAAGTGATATGGAGAATGCATAGGGATGTGCTCAGAACTATGTGACTGTGTGACATCCTAGTTTTATGAAATTTCGAGCTCAATGATAATTAATAAATTGCTGTTTTGGAGGCAGCACGAGAAAGAGAGTGATTATTTTTGAGCCCTAAAATTCAACTGTATCAGACAGGAGGTACCCCCGCGGGGATATTAGTCGAATAACCCTTATTTTAGTGGAATGATGGGGAGAAATGTGAGTGCTTTTCAGTGGAAGCCTGAGCCCCCAGTATGTGAAGGAAGTTATCAAAATTGCTCGGAGTGACAACAAGGATGAAAGAACAGAGCATCGGGGAATCAGAGACAGGAGTCCACCGAAGTCCTCGACCAAACATCGTCAGAAGACCATGCCACCTAGAGGAGAGAAGAAAGTTTGAGCAGATAGGCCACTGGAGTATTGAATGTGCCAACTCCTGCCCAAAATGAATAGTAGTAAAGAAAGACGACTCTCCAACCAATCTCTCCTGGTGCTGGGAAAATGGACCATAGATGATGAGAGTGGCCGAGAACAGAACTCATCCACTCTGGCAGGTGTACTATTTGCAGAAGTCAAAGATGCTGGGAAGAACAAATTTGCTGCCCTCTACATAAAGCCATAGATACTGAGCCCATTACTATTGGTAGCAACCCAAGAAAAAGTAAAAACGAAACCACTGCCTAAGGCCTCACAAAGTTCTGTGCCTTACCAGGACAATAAAAAATTTCGGGTTGGCCATAAACACATACATATATAGGCATGGCTTGCAATAGCACCAGAAGTTGGGGATGCCCCCATGCCCTGCATAAAGATGTGGTGCAGATCCCAGGCATCAGCACTCCAGGATAAGCCAGGCGAAGAAGATACACCGTCCAAACCTTCAGGACATACTCAAGTGCCCGCGAGGGTTTTTTGTACCTCCAATCGATTTTATGGAGGGTTCTAGGAAGATATGACAGAATCTATTTGAAGAATGATCGAACAGCCTCAGCCATAAAGAGTCCTGCACAAACATCTACATCTCGATGACAGGTATCCACCTCAATCGAGACAAAGTCACAAGAGGTGATGGCACATGTGCAAAACCCAAAAGAATAGGCGTGGTATCGCATGCCTTCACCGATAAAGTGCTCTATTTAAGTTGGCTTATCGACAATATCTGAATTGCTAAACTCTGAGGGACCATATGCCTGCCCTTGCCTTCAGTGTCCAGCTATGTTTAAAAACTCTCTGGGCAGGTATCAAGATCAAAATCGTTTGAGATAATCACAAAGAGTCTATCAGTGTCAGAAACCACATTGGGAGTCATTTGTAAAGGAAGTTGGGGAGGGGGATAACGAGTCGACGATCTTGGAAAGTCTGCCCAGTCAGAGCTGAGTTGCCACTGATGCACCCTGTCTCCACCCAAATACCAGCCACTGATTATTAGGGAATCTGGTGAGAAGAGCCCCCACCAACAATAGTTGTCATGCACTGCCATTGTGGAAGGACTTTGTGTGACCTTGTTGAGGCACACCTCCCTACAGGTGTAGCCTTTGTGCAGTCTACAGCTGCACCTACCAGTGGGAAGTTGAATGGTGTGTGGCATGGTGCCAGTAACGAAGGAAAATATTATGCATGTTAGCTTTGTAGCCTACCCTGATGGGTGAAGATCTCAGCCAGTCTGCTGCACAAGGACAGGGATGAGATCCACATGGGTAGCATGGCTTTCACTAGAACAGAAAGGGTGGGTGATAGTGGTACAAGATATGTAAAGATGTGCCGAGAGAGGCCAATAGGTACAATTTATGTGTTGCCTTGTAAGGCAGCATATAGTATTGAACATGGTAGGTCAGAACATTAAATGTTAACGTAGGATAAAACCGAGATCAGTTAGGGTTATTCTGTGATTTGTGAGGTAATTCAAATTTAACTTTTTTGTGTAAATATATAACAGGAGCTTGAGCAATAGAAATAATAGAAGTCTTATTAAAAATATTTTCATGAACTGCAAAAGTTTTCCAACATATAACATAACTAATTGAAGAAGCTGGACTATTATGGATACGAAGGAAAACACACTTATAACAATCCACTACCAGGGTTACTTGTCAAACACAGCAAACTAAATCTATACAATAAAGAAATCAAATCATAACTTTCCTGACATTGCATAACTTGTTTAACATAAACGTCATGCGACTTAGAAACATCCGCACTAAATCGTCCAATGTTCCTAAATATCTTCCTACGGTAATATCTTCTCCTTCTGTAGTGTCTTCGTGGCATGTTAAATCACTATTCATGGTTAAGTCACTGTTGCTGGGAATCACTGTTCTTGGTTGTCGGTGCAGGCTTCTTGCTGGGAAGATGCTGATTTGTTCTTCCCCAACTGTCTTATGTGTGTTCTCTAATTACACGGAGCGGAGTGACATGTTACAATCTTGCTCTCACTTATGTACAAAAGTGACTCAACGAGTAAAAGTGATTCAATATAACACGAAGATACTACAGAGGGAGAAGTTGCTATGCAAGGAAGATATTTATGAATATCGGAGGACTAGGAATGGATGTTGCCAAACAGTATAATTTGGTATACTATTGTCGCAAAGGGCAGCAGGCGAGGTAAGCGGTGGCTTGACGATAAGGAATCCCTGAGCCGGTCCTTTTTGTTAATGCAGCAGGTAGGTGACGAATTGGGATCTGCCCAACACCTGAGATGGCATGGTCGGAGCATGCAGGCAGGTTGAAGGTCATGACTCCCAGAAGGCATGCAGCTGATGCAAGGCTGTGTATTGGTAGTTCTATGAGTATATTGAGCTGGGGGGAGGATTATACGGTCACTACGGTGGGAGGAAGGAGGCCGGGCATTTGAGGTGGTGTGGCAATACTATGCTATAGTAGCCGAGTCCAGTCCCGTACCGACTTCCAGAAAGGGTGTGTGATGCGTCTCTTATAGCCTCTCAACATCCATGGCAACCCAAGGCTTCTTGCGCCACCCCTATTTAGACGAATCAGGCTCTGCCGCCCGTGCCCTATGGGAATCAGCTTCCTAGAGGCTATATAGGGGTATCTGCCATGATGGCTTGGGTCGATAGTTAGTACCTAGGCCCGACCACTTGGTGAGGTGTTGGACCTCTTGGCATTCAGGTCAGTGGGTCCCAAAACAGGAATTTCCCTGTGAATAAATTATTTGTATGGTAAAGGACGAGTGTCTGACGTCAGCGGGGCGAGCCCTATGGGCGGCATGGTGAGTTCGGCTCTCGGTGACGAAAAACCAGGGTAAAAACCGGACTAGGATGACGGTACCCACCAATTTTCAGAGGGACTCCGCGTCTCCTTGCCCGTGTGTGGTGGCCCTGGCGGTGGGACATTGGAAAAACCATTTGTGCCATGGAAAATAAGAGGTAGCACGGGATGATCTGGTTGGGCCATCCGGAGGTTTTCTCTGATGTACGGATCAGTTGGGGTTGGACTTGTGCTGGCAGTGGTTGACTCCGCATGCTGGAGGAGGCTCGGAGAGATTCCCCCTCTTATTGAAGAGCAGGGCGGTGAGCAGGGCACTGCTCCAGTAGCATCCTGAGATGACATTAGGGGTGTGGGTAGTGCTCCGGCCAGACCACATGCTTGGTAAACTGAGTACTAGGATCACAGGCCTTGTGGTAGGACATGCTGGTGTGATCTGGTAAATCAGATCGGGGCTATGCTCGGTGCGGCCTGAGGAATCAGGTCGGGGCTTTGGATTTGGTCAATTTCGGTGAGTGCTGGTCATGTCTGCGTTGAGAGGGTGTGATCCATCTTCCCCGCCGGCTGGGCGGCCGGGGTGCAGAATGGCCAAAATGGCTAAGAGTGCCCCGTTAACAAATAAGAGCATGGCTGTGTGTCATACTATATATATATATATATATATATATATATATTGAGCTAGATCACATGGCTGGCCTGTGTTTTAGGAGCACAAAATTTTTGTAAATGTTTTCACAGAGTATTAGAGAAATATTTTTCAAGTAATGTTTCTGCAAATGTTTGTCCGTATAAGAAGGGTTTATTCGTCAACATTTATCTGTGTCGAGGGCAATAGAAACTTAACCATGTATACGTAATATGTAATTACAGGATATCGTTTATTATTTGTTTGCATGGATTAATGATTGTGTGGCAAGATAACTGTCGTATCACTACCTCTGTATGCCACCCCGCCCACAAATATGTGTTAGCATGAGTTAGCTTAAGTAAGGTTTTGTTAATTTTTTGTTGCTTTGGTTTATCTTCGAAGATCTTCATAATTTGTTTACAGTTTTCATCAGTTTTGGGTGTTCTAGTAGGGGACCTCGACGGTCAGTCTCATTTCACTTCATTATATTTCTGACCTTTGTCTGCTGGTTGATGGCAATATGTGAGTGTCCAGAGGAGTGTTCAGTAATAATTTCAGCAAGAAGCCTAAAAAAAGAGGAGGAGCTCGTTATGTAAGGCTGTTACCTATCTAAAACATGAGTGGAGGGGGAAATTTTAATATGGGCTTGACATATAAGGAAAATGGTAATAAGTGGTCTAAGTCATCTGCGCCGATTAGGCATGCCGAGCACGGCCAGTGTTAGGAAGAATGTGTGAGTCACATTTAACTGACAATGATAAGTGACAATGCCAGGGCAGCAGAATATGTGTGTCAGCGATAGGTGACCTACCAGCTGCAATTACCATCTGATTGGCAACAGATTGATACCTCTGGCATCCTCAGATCATTCCCGCCATCGGCCTATAAAGCAGGGTGTCACGCCAGGGTGGAAGTCTGTACCTCTTTATTTATCTGGAGTGGTAGTTGCCTGGTTCATTAGGGAAGGTCTTCTCCTTGGTACACCCTGGAAAAGGAAGCTACAGTAGTAAGTTTCTTACTCCAGTAAGGAGCAGTAGATAGATGCAAGCTCTCACAGTCCTCCCGTATAGTGAAATCGGCTGAAGAAACGACCACATTCAGCACCCAGTTTTCAGGATAGGATTGTAGGCATTCCCTGGATCTTGGAGCGAGGGCAAGTGTGGTAGCTATGGACATCCATTGATAAACATAGCAGTTTCACTGAACCGACAGTAATACTTTCTAGACTACTTTCCGAAGGAAAGAAAGGCTTATAAAATCACTTTCCTGTCTGTGTGTATGTGTGTCCGAGGGTGTGTGTGTCCCTTTCAATTTTTGAACTCATCTACCGAATTTCAACAAACTCGGTACACATATGGTACTCTGTAAAGACACCTGACTGGGCACATACTTTCAAAATGGCAGCCATTTTAATATTAAGAGTGATGTCATTTCTCGGGGGAACCACTCAACAGATTAATACCAAATTTTGTATTCTTGCGGAGCATCGTGTAATCATTAAATTTTGATCTTAATATTGATGTTTACCATTTTCAAAGATAGCACAAAATTAATAAATACATACATTGCATTATATCTCTATAAAATAAAGCCAATTCTCAACCGATGTGGCATGCAAGTGATACTGTTATAGAACAGGTAAATAAAAAATTTGGATTAATTTCGTATTTTCAAAATGACTACCATACAAATATTTTATGTTTATTTGGTTTATCTACCATACCATTTAATTGAGTTCGGACAAATATTTTATGCTGAAAGTATATATAACAAGCATTATATATGCTAACTCATAGCCACATTTGTCGGCCATTTTGTAAGATAATGCCACACAAGTAAATAAATTTGATGTCATATCTCGGGAAGCAATTGACCGATTCCTACCAAATTTAGATCAGAGTAGTACACATGCAGATGTAGTTAAATNGTCATATCTCGGGAAGCAATTGACCGATTCCTACCAAATTTAGATCAGAGTAGTACACATGCAGATGTAGTTAAATTGTTTTTTTTTTTTTATGTTTGCCAGACATTTATTTACAAAATGGGGCCACACAGCAGTTTTAACTTAAAATTATATATCTTCGAAACCATAGAATTAATTCCAACTTAACTTTGTATGCTGGCAGAAAAGATTGCAACTCTAAAATATATCTACGCAAAGTATCTTTTGTCCAACTTTTTGTAAGATAGCACCACACGAATAAATTAAGTGGTTATGTCATATCTCGGCTTCTCGGGAAACAATTGACCGATTCCTATCAAATTTGACAATCATGCAGTATGGTGGCATATGATTTTTAAATGTATGTTTTAAGTTTGTCAGACATTTGTTTTCAAAATGGTGGTCATATAAATATTTTAGCTTATATTGCTATATCACTGAGACCATGTAATCAATTCATACTTATATGTGTATGCTGGAAGTAAAGATTTCAAATATCAATTGTATCTACACAAAGCCTATTTTGTCCGCCATTTTGTAAGACAGTGTCAGGAGAAATCAAATGTTTTATGACATATCTCAAAATTAAATTTGACAGATTCCTATTACATTTGGCAAATTATGTAAAATTATATGTTTTCTTATTTTAAAAATTGTTCTAATATAACTAGTTTAGCTAAGAAATCTATATCGTTGAAACCATGTATACAAATTCCAACTTAATTATGTATGTTGTCAGTATATTTTACAATAATCAAGTGCGTCTACATGGATCATCTATCGTCCTCCATTTTGTAAGTAATGCCACATGAAAAAATCGAATTATTAAGTAATACCTGGAGAAAAAAAATTACAGATTACTATCAAATTAAGCAAACGAATAGCACTGCAGGAGGTGGTGTAAACTGGTATGTTTTAAATATGTTAGGCACTAATTTGAAAAATGGTGGATATATAAATATTTTATTTCAGTTTATTTTATTATTGAAACTAACTTTACTTCTTATGCTGGCAAGTATCTAAAAAAATCATCAAATTTGTATACAGAGAGACTTTCTTTGCCATTTTGTAAGTTAGCCAAAATTAAATATTTAGTTTTTGGCTATATCACGGGAAAATATCAAACCATTGTTACAAATTTTGCGAAGAAGTCGTATGTTTGCAAGCCATACAAATATATGCATTTTTTTTAAGTGTGACATTAATTTTCAGAATGGCAGTTATAAAATAATTTTAACCTTAGTGTGCTACATCTAATAAAATACGTAATCAATTTTAGCTAACATTGTATACTGTCAGCATACAACCATCGAATGTGATAATATATAATTTTTTTGTCCTCCATTTATGAAGATCATCATATGAAACATATGGAGATTTAATGCCATATCACAGTGACCAATAAACCTATTTTCACCAAATGTTTTACACAAGTAGCGCTACGGTAGGTCATGTATATTTACATGTTTTAACTGACTTAGTCAGCTATTTTCAAAGTGACGGCTTTTTAAATATTAGAGGATTTCAGAAGATTGCAAACATTAGAATGATTAAATTAAAAGTTTATGCTCGTATGCGACCACCGTAATGTTGTTGATTTGACACTAGCTTATGATACGAGGTTTTGTGGGTTCGAGTCCCGGGCAAGGCACATGTGTATTTGTAATTTTCTCACTACTGTTGCATATGTTTCTGGTTTCTTCTCATATGCTTTAAACGAAACTACCTGTACTACTTACCAAATCAGCTTTTAAGAACATATGTGAAAATTAATTGCACTCATTTTGAAGAAAGTAGTCTCATTAGTTATATCAGTAACTTCTTATTTCTGGCAGTTCTGAATCCTTCCCTCATCTATGCTGAAATGCTCCTGTCCACCCCAAAGAGCTCAGCAAGAGTTTTGTCATGGTCGCCTCCAATCAGTCAGCAAGGAGGTGAACGTAGATTTTCGGCGAGCGTATCTGGAAGAGCAGTGTTAGAGTGCGCAGGTTAAGGAGCTGCATATTAAGTAAAGAGCACAAGGCAGGTTCCATCTAGCATCACCGTTGGGCGACGAATTTTGCAAGACTGGGGCGGCCTATTCTCTGATTACCCAGGGGCGGAACCATTTAATCCCCATTCTGAGACATCCCTCACTGAATTATAATCGAAATAATCTCTGATCCTCATTGACTGCCCGTAGATCAGCACCAGACAATAAAGATCACAATCACGATTCGCTAATCGATCCATTTGACCTAAGAAGGCGAGTGTCCGAGTGTGTGGAAGAATACCAGCTAATCAAATTGCAGTTTAATAAATGTATTAAGTGTTCAATGAAACGTATTTGTGTATATACAGGTTAATCCTTTACTACTTGTACAAACGCTGTGATTTTATTCCTTACGCAAAATGAAAGAAAAAAAATTATATAGCCTATATAAACGATATAGATGCCCTTGAAAAACGATATTTCACCTTGTTTCAAATCAAAATAATAAAGTCTACTTGAGATAAAAGAACAATTCCATGATACTGTTGTCTTTAATCGAGATCTGAAATCCGCTAACGGTTTTTGGGTAATAACATCTCTATTCATTAAAAAATAGCGTGCGCCTTGTTATAAAAGAACAAATGTTTTAACCCTTGGGTGTATATCGTTTTAATGATGTAATAGTCATATGTACATTAACGTCCAAAATACCGTTGCCTAGATATATTAGGCAAACAGTTGTCGAGAAAACAATCTTTGTAAGGNGTCATATCTCGGGAAGCAATTGACCGATTCCTACCAAATTTAGATCAGAGTAGTACACATGCAGATGTAGTTAAATGGTTTTTTTTTAAGTTTGCCAAACATTTATTTACAAAATGGGGACACACAGAATGTTTAACTTAAAATTATATATCTTCGAAACCATAGAATTAATTCCAACTTAACTTTGTATGCTGGCAGAAAAGATTGCAACTCTAAATATATCTACGCAAAGTATCTTTTGTCCAACTTTTTGTAAGATAGCACCACACGAATACATTAAGTGGTTATGTCATATCTCGGCTTCTCGGGAAACAATTGACCGATTCCTATCAAATTTGACAATCATGCAGTGTGATGGCATATGATTTTTAAATGTATGTTTTAAGTATGTCAGACATTTGTTTTCAAAATGGTGGTCATATAGATATTTTAGCTTATATTGCTATATCACTGAGACCATGTAATCAATTCATACTTATATGTGTATGCTGGAAGTAAAGATTTCAAATATCAATTGTATCTACACAAAGCCTATTTTGTCCGCCATTTTGTAAGACAGTGTCAGAAGAAATAAAATGTTTTATGACATATCTCAAAATTAAATTTGACAGATTCCTATTACATTTGGCAAATTATGTAAAATTATATGTTTTAAGTCTTATTTTAAAAATTGTTCTAATATAACTAGTTTAGCTAAGAAATCTATATCGTTGAAACCATGTATACAAATTCCAACTTAATTTTGTATGTTGTCAGTATATTTTACAATAATCAAGTGCGTCTACATGGATCATCTATCGTCCTCCATTTTGTAAGTAATGCCACATGAAAAACTTGAATTATTAAGTAATACCTGGAGAAAAAAAATTACAGATTACTATCAAATTAAGCAAACCAATAGCACTGCAGGAGGTGGTGTAAACTGGTATGTTTTAAATATGTTAGGCACTAATTTGAAAAATGGTGGATATATAAATATTTTATTTCAGTTTATTTTATTATTGAAACTAACTTTACTTCTTATGCTGGCAAGTATCTAAAAAAATCATCAAATTTGTATACAGAGAGACTTTCTTTGCCATTTTGTAAGTTAGCCAAAATTAAATATTTAGTTTTTGGCTATATCACGGGAAAATATCAAACCATTGTTACAAATTTTGCGAAGAAGTCGTATGTTTGCAAGCCATACAAATATATGCATTTTTTTTAAGTGTGACATTAATTTTCAGAATGGCAGTTATAAAATAATTTTAACCTTAGTGTGCTACATCTAATAAAATATGTAATCAATTTTAGCTAACATTGTATACTGTCAGCATACAACCATCGAATGTGATAATATATAATTTTTTTGTCCTCCATTTATGAAGATCATCACATGAAACATATGGAGTTTTAATGCCATATCACAGTGACCAATAAACCTATTTTCACCAAATGTTTTACACAAGTAGCGCTACGGTAGGTCATGTAGATTTACATGTTTTAACTGACTTAGTCAGCTATTTTCAAAGTGACGGCTTTTTAAATATTAGAGGATTTCAGAAGATTGAAAACATTAGAATGATTAAATTAAAAGTTTATGCTCGTATGCGACCACCGTAATGTTGTTGATTTGACACTAGCTTATGATACGAGGTTTTGTGGGTTCGAGTCCCGGGCAAGGCACATGTGTATTTGTAATTTTCTCACTACTGTTGCATATGTTTCTGGTTTCTTCTCATATGCTTTAAACGAAACTACCTGTACTACTTACCAAATCAGCTTTTAAGAACATATGTGAAAATTAATTGCACTCATTTTGAAGAAAGTAGTCTCATTAGTTATATCAGTAACTTCTTATTTCTGGCAGTTCTGAATCCTTCCCTCATCTATGCTGAAATGCTCCTGTCCACCCCAAAGAGCTCAGCAAGAGTTTTGTCATGGTCGCCTCCAATCAGTCAGCAAGGAGGTGAACGTAGATTTTCGGCGAGCGTATCTGGAAGAGCACAAGGCAGGTTCCATCTAGCATCACCGTTGGGCGACGAATTTTGCAAGACTGGGGCGGCCTATTCTCTGATTACCCAGGGGCGGAACCATTTAATCCCCATTCTGAGACATCCCTCACTGAATTATAATCGAAATAATCTCTGATCCTCATTGACTGCCCGTAGATCAGCACCAGACAATAAAGATCACAATCACGATTCGCTAATCGATCCATTTGACCTAAGAAGGCGAGTGTCCGAGTGTGTGGAAGAATACCAGCTAATCAAATTGCAGTTTAATAAATGTATTAAGTGTTCAATGAAACGTATTTGTGTATATACAGGTTAATCCTTTACTACTTGTACAAACGCTGTGATTTTATTCCTTACGCAAAATGAAAGAAAAAAAATTATATAGCCTATATAAACGATATAGATGCCCTTGAAAAACGATATTTCACCTTGTTTCAAATCAAAATAATAAAGTCTACTTGANTAGCCTATATAAACGATATAGGTGCCCTTGAAAAACGATATTTCACATTGTTTCAAATCAAAATAATAAAGTCTACTTGAAATAAAAGAACAATTCCATGATACTGTTGTCTTTAATCGAGATCTGAAATCCGCTAACGGTTTTTGGGTAATAACATCCCTATTCATTAAAAAATAGCGTGCGCCTTGTTATNCCCTATTCATTAAAAAATAGCGTGCGCCTTGTTATAAAAGAACAAATGTTTTAACCCTTGGGTGTATATCGTTTTAATGATGTAATAGTCATGTGTACATTAACGTCCAAAATACCGTTGCCTAGATATATTAGGCAAACAGTTGTCGAGAAAACAATCTTTGTAAGGNGTGTACATTAACGTCCAAAATACCGTTGCCTAGATATATTAGGCAAACAGTTGTCGAGAAAACAATCTTTGTAAGGATTTCCTGGCAGGCAATCAACTGGTAAGGATTACCTGGCAGGAAATCAACTGCTCCCTTACAAACTTTTCCTGTTTCCTGGACAACAATTGGCCAAATTGAGTTACACCAAGGCAACATATTTTTGCGTTATTTCACACATCATTTTAACATCATTAAAAGCGATTAACACTAAATGTTATACACATAATAATATGGCAACCAATATTTTCTCTATCAATGGGGATGATGTTACCCAACAACCATTCAAATAATCCAAATATCTCCATTAAATACAACTGTATTCACATAATTGTTCATTCATCTCAAGAAATTTTATAATTTTGTATTTAAAATAATTTCAAGTATCGGTTTTCATTAGCGCTTACCTCCCTTACGAATAACTGTGAATAAAGTGGCCGTATTATGTTTCCTCTCTCATTTAGCACACCGAATCACCTCACAGCATTTGTACAGTTTCGCATCATCCCGTTTAATTTGGTTCTTCTGATAGCACAAAGTCCAGCGGTCTAACTTATATTCCACTGAACATAATTAGAAGCATATGAATTATTATTGCACAGTAACTAAAAACGTAACCATCTTAAAGTTTAAATAATTTCGGCAATTCATCGCCTAAATTAATATATATTAATAATATACCTGTCACTGAGTGATATTATTTTCATGTAATATATATATACACTGAAGAGCCAAAGAAACTGGTACACCTGCCTAATATCGTGTAGGGCCCCCCGAGCACGCAGAAGTGCCGNTACACTGAAGAGCCAAAGAAACTGGTACACCTGCCTAATATCGTGTAGGGCCCCCCGAGCACGCAGAAGTGCCGCATGACGGCGTGGCATGGACTCGACTTATGTCTGAAGGTATGCAGGAGGCAATTCACACCATGAATCCTGCAGGGCAGTCCACAAATCCAATCTGCGCCAATTTGAGAAAGGGTTGTACGTCTGTCACGTTTAATTATTCTCGTCAGTCGTCGTTTGTCCCGTTCTTTCACGATCTTTTTCCGGCCGCAGCGATGTCAAAGACGTGATGTTTTACCGGATTCCCGATATTCACAGCACACTCGTGAAATGGTATTACGCGAACAACCAAATGTTATCGCTACATCGGAGATGTTATGTCCCATCTCTCGTGCACCGACTATAATACCACGTTAAAACTCACTTAAATCTTTATAACCTGCCATTGTAGCAGCAGTAACCGATCTAGCTGCCGACCGCATCGCGTTGCTCTGATTGGTTCCCTACATCTGTTATTTCCATACGCACGCCTATACAATATTTTTTTGGCTCTTCAGTGTATATACTAGCGAACCGGCCCGGCTTCGCCCGGGTACAATTGAGTTTTACAGTGATACACTAAAAAATAAATTGGGAAAAGACAATCCATTTATGTGAAAACAGTATTATAAAATTACAATATGTTGACCTAGGTTTTAACTGATTATGGCAACCCAAAAGGAAGGAAATAATTTTTACCAGATAGGCAAGAAGTAGGGTATTGTTTTTGGAGTGTATGTCTGTAAATATCGCGCAGTTACCACATTTCCCATTTCCAGCATCGATGCATGTAAATCAAAACGTGAGATTCATCGAGTTGTAGCTTTAGAAATAAGTGTACCGAGGTACTACTTCTGGCGCTTGGCTGAGGGATCTTAATCGATCACCAAATTTAAGCAACGTTCCCAGCGGCACACATTAGGATGGGTGACCGTTTAGTGGTATTACATTTGAGCATTTCCGGGCTTCGGAGGTCGCGTTAAATATTCGGTCCCGGTTGTTATCGATTGATAGCATTCGTTAAGCCATTTCAGAGGTCCTTGGGTGGCTTGATAAATTCTGACACCAGAGAAAAAAAATATTTCGGCCACGTTTCCAGACGTTGCAGAATCACGTTTTGTTGTTATTCCACAGGAACCGTAGCATTTTCCGGAATAAAAAGTATCATATGTCCTATTCCAGGACCTAAAGTACCTGCATACCAAATTTAATCAAAATCCGTTTTTGTGACTGAAACTGACAAATTCTTGTGTAATTACAAAATTTTGTTGATAAACGAAGTATTTTTAAATTGTCGTCAAAGGCATATGAACAGCGGATTCAGGGTTTAAATTTAAGATAAAATACTGCAGTAAAACGAAATAATTGATATTAGTTTAAATAATTTTATTTCTACTATTTTAACAGCACAGAAAAATAAGCTTAAATATATTGTAACATATTGAAATGAAAAGTCACAAGAATAAATTTCTTATTATTTGTGTATATATATATATAAAAAATTACAATAACAATTTTTATAAGCAGAGCTATATGTATACGTGTATGTGTATCAAATCAAATGTTTGTAAATAACAACAGAAAATCTCCTGTTGAATTTATACACTTGCAAGAGCACTGTACTACTACATAAAAATTCTTGCAGAAATGCTGATATTCAGTATACTGATGATACAATCTCAGAATTTTAAGTTAAGGTGTCTGCTAAATAGCAGTGAGTCATCACATCCGAGAATCCATTTACAGTGAGGGCTACTTTTTTCCTTGAATGACAGGGCAAAGTCCATTTTGACTTGTTTGAAAAGAATATGTTCCCCCAAGTTACGGGTTATAAACATTAACTTTTTTAACAGTTCAGACCAGGTTTTGTAAATTTATGTGATTTTGATGCGATAGTAAAAATATGTACTTTTTGTTTAAATGTTTTAAGAAATGTTCAGAGATATTTCATTACACATATATTGTATTCGTTCAACGTTTCTCTACAGCTAAATGTAAAACGTGTGTTGCAAAATACGAGTATATCCACATATTTTCGTATGTCTTCCTTTGAATAAAAGATGAGTGAAAAAAATAAGCAACAATATGAAGGGATAAAGAAAATAAAAAATCTCAGAAAAATTCAACAAAGCCGCAATAATTTTCTTATGAATGTACGAAGTTGCCTCTTTTTTTTACGTGGGCCTAACATACTCCTTGTTTTTAAGTGTAAAACCAATAATAGCTCCACCGCGAGCTCAGTAAAGGCTTGCTGTTCTCTTTTGAAGGTAAAATACCGCAAATTAACACGACAGTAAACTATTGAAGGCCTTACTTATAACGTATATTAAAATGTAGCATTTTGCATAGATGCATCTGTGGCGTAGTGGCGTAGTGGTTAGTGTACTTGCTTTTAGCACAGAGGTTCCGTGTTTGATACTCGTCACCCCAATGGGAATTTTCAAAATCGTAGTTGGGTCGGGACATACCTGACCACAGCCTAAAATGCGTTCCGTGCAGTCCAAAGTGATTTATATCTTTCATTTTATAAAACCTAATGTGTATCATAAAGTAGACGAATTACATTGAGACGCTCAAATAATAGCTAGTGATTTTGCAAGAAAAAATTTAAGAATTACTACACAAATTGTTATAATTCTACAGAATATTCGTCGCTAGGTAATAGTACTTTTTTGTAGAAATACTGAATATATCCAGTACACTTTTCAAGTAATGTATTGCAATATTTACTAAGAATTTTATAGTGTTTCCTAGAATTATTTGGCAACTAGATTCCAAAATTTTTTATGTAAAAGTACAAAAAAATATGTACTATGTATTCAATCAATATTGATTTAAGAAAATGTGCAAGGTAATTTCCTATGCCCTGTCGATCACTTCAAATACAAAATCTGTACCGAAGTTTGTTACGAAAATTCCATAAATCAAAGATAGCAAGACTCACCCCCAATATCATAGTTGTTTATAAATACATTGTATTTAAATTATATTCATATATCGCTATAAGACCCTATTAATGGCGTTGAATTGATCTAAATGAATTTGTTGTTACAAATGCCCCCAGTTCAGGTGTTTGAGATAAAATAATTCATTCTAAATTTTCTTTCAAAAACTTATGACACATCTGGTTGCTCCCTCACAAGCTATTCACTTGTTTCTCACAGACAGTCAGTCACCTGGGCAGACTACACTCAACTTTGTGACCCACAGCTAACGAATCGCTTTTCAAACCGCCTTGCAAATTCCGAATAACTTCGCTTAACAGCTTCAATCATAATGCATCTTACACTCCAAGTATACCACATTCTCCAAGCGCAGTCTTCATAAAATTCGTTACTTGAAAACTATATGATTATGTGTGGCTCATGGCAAAGCTGTTATCATGCCACGTACAGAGTTTAGGTAAAGTCGATCACAAATATCAAATTTTAAAATAATTTTCTCTATATTGTAACTCAGATATTTTATTTATGAAACCAATTAAGGTACCAAGACCAAAAGATCTATATTGAAGTATAAATATCTCAGGTGTTATTCATGCTAGCAGACAGTAGCCATCTAATAAAAAGTTGAATAAAAGATTATTGCGCGAAATAAAGTTATTATTTAGAAACTTTACCGATTACAAATTACAAATATATAAAATTTATTTTTATTTAGGAAACACATAAAGTTACTAAGGACTGAATCTACTTTTGCCTAAACCTGTTATACAAGATATGCTTTGCTAGACAACACATTCGGATTGTTATACGGTTCAAAGTTACTCTTTCCAAAAATATCAGCGTAGGAAAATTAAATCTTCATATCAATTATTGGTAGACGTAATGATATTATATCACAAATAGTTTTTAAAAAATATATGATTAATCCATATTTTTAAATGTGATTTTCACTTCGTGCAGTCTTAGCTTAGAACATTAGCAACAATTCTGCTGTTTGAATGGAATCAAACTTTGTAGTTGACGTAACAATATCATACTGTGAATATTTTAAGAATGCAGTGACCTGTCCACGTGAATTTCCTGTGACAAACACGTGAAAGTTGAAATTCATTTAAGTTATTATCGGTTTATTTATATTAAATTTATATTTAAAAAAAAGAATTTCTGTCATATTCTAAGACACAACTTCATAAGTCAGTCATCATGCTTACTTAAAGGATTTTTAGTTCATGAATGCAACTATGACTGTTTGGCCATTTTAAAGTAGAATATTTCTATTGTACATTCTACATCTACGATATTCTACATCTACGATATTCTACCTATATACGAAATAAAATTTTAAGTTTGTCGTATTATAGCCAGTTATAAATTACATATGTCCTGAAATAGTAGATAGATGCTTCTACCCCAGTATCGGATCGGACTGTCTAGCTTGCCAAATAGCAAGAAGTTTATATGCGTTATTATTTGTTGGATTTCATTTACTATGCTAGTAAGTAGAGTACATACTTATATTTTTTCACAAAAATTAACATAAGTGGAGTGTATTTATTTAAATTTCTACGAGGAATTCTTTGACGACTAGATGCCAAAATATTATTTTAACACCGCAAATAAACTATCTCAAATTTCACAAATCCTTTGTGTGGAATGCGTAAAAATAATGCTTAATTTCAACATGCATGTGTGGCGCACTTCTAGTTTATTATAAACATTGAGCTACATAAACAATTCCGTATGTTTTCTAAAATAATGTGTAATGAATATGAAATATTTCAGATGTAGAGTTACAAGAAAATCTTTGGTAACTAATTTCCGAGGAATGGTTTGTAACAGGTACAGACATTTTTTACTCTCTAAACTGGTATTTGCAATTCAAGTAATACAATTTTGAATTGTAAAATGCTTCTTCTTAAATTCTACACTTGTAAAATGTTTAATAGGATGTATGACGAGAGAAATTAAATTTTCAAATATATTTTGATTTGGAAGAATTTCAAAGCGATAATAATTTAAGTACAACTTCTTTCAGATGTTTCAAAGAATATTTCAATAATCTAGTATTCAAATTGAATTCTTTTTTTGTTGATAGAGGATTAAATAGAAGCTGACGTACACTAACTTAATTGTATATATGAGTTAACTACGCAAATAACCCAATACAAGCAAACGAATAACAAAGCGCCTAAAATCGTCCAAAGAAGAGAAGTTAACTAATTGAAAACAATTGGCTTCATTATAACACAAACAACAGTTTATAGTCAGATTAACATGAACAATTATTTTTCCCAAATAACAACAAATAATTTACGCACTGTGCACACCCGTGTGTATTGTGCCCTCTGCGATGTGGTCATAAAAACCGCTGATACGTAAAAAGTGCCGACATCGTGCCGGATACTTTCACTTCCCGCTTTCTTAATTCATCCCGACCTTCCTTCTCCCTCGTCTGTATTTCTACTCTCACTTTTTTCCTCGGTATACTTTGAGGATTATGTAACAGAGAAATATTAAAATCTCCTGCAAAACGATGTCAGCACACACCGTATTGAAATACAAGCTAAAATTATGGCAATAATCGATACAATTTGCAAAACCACACTTTAAAAGAAATAAAACTATTCTTTCAGTGATTACAATACTGTAAACTATACCCGAGTTCAATATATCTAGAAAGTATTTCGTGGACATAAATCCTATAATTATTAAAGACGTACGAAAATCCAGAGAAGTGGGTTGTATACATAAAGTTGTCTCTAAAAAACAGAATTTAACATTATGGTAACAGTTTGTTCTTTATTAAGCTGATAATATATTACGTGCCTAAATATTAAACGGAAAAATTTAAGGTTTCGTTTATTGGCAGTCTTGCTTACAATTATATTTCGATTTTGAACAGATTTTCTATTTTATAAAACAATAGTGTAGGCAATAAATGTTATAACTCAATGTAAACATTACGAAATATTAAGCTGAAATAAATTGAGCCATTACGAATTCAATAAGTTTTTCAGCTTACCATCAATATCAAATGTAAACGTACAAATTTAATGTGCTCGCCTTACACTTTGGAAGAAATCAGATGATACATATTACTATCCTTAATTGTAATGTTATTAAAAACGGGAAAAATATATATCTTAAAGATATTATTACATCATTATTTTGGGCAATTTATGGAATAAGTGCTTTTCACATTTGCTTCACACTTTTCAATACACAATGATTGAACTCCTATTCTCTATTTTTCTTAAATAAAAGTTATTTCCTACTTTTAAAGGAATGATAAACTATGTGAATAACTTCCTGTGGGAATGTGTCCGTACATGTGTGTCCCCCCTGAAAACATTTCAAATCGTCCTCGAAATTTTACCAAACTCGATAAATTTATACCATTGAAGCAAAATACCCAAATTAAATATTTAATGACAATGTCGGATAGATATTTTCAAAATGGTAACACTTTAGTTCTTGGTCGAGGGTATATTTCAAGACCCATTCAAACAATTTAAACCAAAACACGCTATCAGAATTAAATTCAGAAACTTACGTCATCAATTGTCAGATATTTTGAAAGAAAGCCTTGATTGTATAAATATCGCTTATAATAATTCACCAGGAACAACTCAATAATTTACAGCCGTATATGTCATACGGTTAGTATGTACAGTAGTTCATACATATATGTTATTTAAATATACAAAACACTTAATTTCAAAATAGCTGTCTCACAAATATAATTATTCGCCATACCTATCGTAGATTTTTAATAACGTTAACTAATTTGGTACACTAACAATAAAAATTAAATTAATTAAGTATACTAATTTACAGTATTTTATGTTCAACATTTTCTAACATAGTTCACCTAAAATAAGTGACGCATTGGCAATATTTAAGTTGGAAAATACTTAACGGATCATAAACAAATTTCACATTCAAATAGTGTGCCATTTTGTGTGGCATCTTTTCTTTTCCACTCTTTGTATCGTCTTGAACATATTTATATATTATTGTTTTTAGCGACAAAACTCGCTTTCCCCACCCCCCTTAATTTATTCTTTCATTGATTTAAATATGTTTTGTGCTAGTAAGAAAATTAATTTGTCAACTTAATTTTTGTATTTATTTTGGACAGTGTCGTTGGCAATGACGAAATATGTTAGTAATTTTATATATAGAGCCGTAGCTAGGCAAAGTAGATACACGAGTTGTTACTGTAGAAAGAACTTCAGTTTTTTTATGAATATGACACAAGCCAATGATTGTACGAAGTCTACTATAGAGCTTGTCACCATGGATGTACCTTCTCCCACTGTTGGAAAATTACATGGAAAACAGTGTTGTTACTATGGAAAGATCTTTAGCAATAGATACCATGCCAAGAGTCCTTTTCGCGCGATCAAGCATTAAGACATTGGTACCATGCAGTTTATGCAAGGTGATACATTGAAGGAACACATCGAGATCTGCAAGGGTACGTCTACTGAGAGCCAGCAAGTGATGTGGTCAATACCCCATACTGCATAGTTTGGTACTGATTCGTCAGGCGATAATGATGAGGCAGTTAATGAAAAAGACCAAATGAGCGCAGTAGAGTCGGTTTGTGTAAAATGTACTCTTGCAAGACTTTACGTGAAGTCAAACTTCAAAGTAATCGGTCGACGGCTTAAAATACTGACTATGACCACGCGACTCATACAAAGAAAAGTAAATTTGATATTGAGAAAGAAACAGGAGGTGAAGAAGATCATAAAGACAGCATTGATGATAATGACTATGAAGACAGTGTTGATGAAGTATCTGATGAAAAGGATGACGATTCTCTCGATGTTCCCACATAATTCACTACAAAGTTTCCTTCGTCAAGTAGTGTGAAGCAGGCATAATGCGTCAAGAACGCTCGTTCATTTGCTGCAACGAGCGAAATGGAGAAGGCATAAGATGCTGAGAATACCGACTACATGTTTACCGAAGACCCGAATGAATTTGTTGATAGACTCAGGCATTTGATCGCCTTGCCACAAGATGGAGATTTCTCGTACATTAATGAGATATTCAATCATTTTTTAACTGAATGATCGATGCTATATCAGTTGATACCGTTGGATACTATCCATGTTCTGCAAACATTTGAGAAATGTAAAGATGGGATTTATTAAATAATTAGAAAGAAAAATTTATAAAATAAGAAAATAAATTATATTTATGTATACAGAATAGTGTGAATTAAATTAATTGTTTAGTCCGTTCTGCTTCTCTGAAAGACTTATTATTTAAGTTGTTGCAGGAGCCTGTTTCAGATAAAATTTATGCGAGTGTGTGCAGGAGGACGGTCATGTAGGATCTGAAGTATTATGCCTTACTCGGGTCGATTAAAATCGGCTGAGTTCTATAAGGTGAAGGAATTAACTGAGAATTATTTTTTATTTTTATTTTCGCAACTGGTTAGATGGCCTGGTCATTGGCGTGGCCCTTTGTTATGGACAGCACTGGCTGAAATGTTTTGTGTATAATTGCAAAGTTTTGCGAAGTTTTTGCGAATATTTTGTGCGAAGAGGATCGCACTGAGATTCGAATAATGATAGACTTTTTCAAGATTTGTCATCTACTTTTGGTATAGGTGGGAGGTATGGTTGGTTGGTATTGTCCATTGCTCTAGCCATTTATGCAGGAAATTGTCTTGGCAGGAGACAGGCTTGAGTGGTGTCAGTCTCTTCAGGAACCGATTGAGAATTGCACAGAAAGGGTGGTGGGGTGGGATGGAGATTCATGTTGTTGGTTGATGGCGACGGTGGATAATGAGAGGACGAGCTATGATGAGATATTGTGGAGGGGGAGATGTCGGGTGGTGTGTTGTTTGTAAGTGTGGATGTTGATTGGGCTAAGATATGTTAAGTAAAAGAGAGGGAATGGAGCGACGGGTAGTATGTTGGAGGGAGGAAGGGTGAAGTCAATAATTCGCTTTGGGGGTTGTTAGAATATTTAACTATAGAGCCAAGGAAATATAGAGGTGGGAGTTCAGTTGTCTGCTGACGTATCAGGGAGTGGTGGTACTCTGCCATCTTTCCGAAAATCTAACTTTTAGGGTTGTGCACATCCAACTTCGTTTTTCGCATTAGGTATGTATTTTTTTCCTAACTGTTCTATTACGCTTTTGTAATTGTTCGTAGTTATTATTATTTTGAGTTTAAGGTCATTTGGATTAAGTTTATGGCGGCCAACATTTAACAGGGAGGTCGGAGTTAGTAATGTATTACGTTAATCGATTTTTCTAAATGTTTCTTCGATTTTTTACCATTTTTTCTCAATTTTTTAGAATTTAAGGCTAATGGGGTCAAATTTTAGGTCAAAAACCAACATTCAAAATTGGGGTCGGAGTCAGTAACGTAATATGTTCCTAAATTATAATGAATTTTTTTCAAATTTTTCACATTTTTTTAAAATTATTTCTTTCAAGGTCATTGGATTCAGGTCATGGCCACTGGCATCAAACGTGCGTGTTGGAGTCAATTATGTAATATGTTCCTAAATCTTCATTAATTTCTTTAGAATATTTTTAAAATTTTTTCTACGATTTTTGTGTTCAAGGTCACTGGGGTCAAGGTCAAGGTCATCAAAATCCAACATGGGTATCGGAGTCAGTTTTGTAGAATGTTACTTNTTTTTTTTTTTTTTTTTGCGAATTTTGTATATTTTTAATTATTGGGAGGGTGATGGTGAGGGCTGGGTGTTGGTAAGGGAGGTGAGGTGCGGAAGAGGAGTGTGAGTATGTTTGAAAATTTTCTCGAATTTTTATGATTGTTTTTTTTTTTTAGGTTTGGCGGGGGGTAGGAGGGGTTGTGGTTGGTTAGGGTGGCGGGCGAGTGTGAGGTAAATAATATATGGTCCTCAATTTTTAGAATTTATGTTTCGATTTTTGTGATTTTGTGGTAGGTGGTGGATGGAGTGGGGTGTTTGTTTGGATGATGGGATGAGTGTGAGGGTAATATTATATGTTTCTTGAATTTTAGAATATTATTTTGATTATTGGTGATTTTTCTCTTTTTTNGGGGGGGGGGGGAGAAGAGTTATTGTGGTGGGATGAGTTTGAGGTTAACAATATATGTTCTCCGATGTTTTAGATTTCTTGCGATTTTTATAATAATTACCAGTGGAGTGGAACGAGCGAGGTTGAGGTGATGCAGAAGAAGGGGTTGGGTAGGGCAGGGAAGGAGCTATCGGGGTAGGTCCAGGATGGTATTCGTGGGAGGGAGCCAGGTCCGTTGATCCTCCTTTACTACTCTGAGGAATAAGTGACTCACTCCACTAATATTCTCTAATCCTCTTGCTCGCCCGAGGATTTTTCAGCTCTTGCTATGAAGAGCTTCGGATCCACTTTCCTCATTTTTCCACTTATTGGAAATTGTTTAGTGAAAAAAGTGATTTTTTTGGTAAAATAATTAGTTTCGGAAGCAAATTTTAGGGTGAAACTAGCAATTTTGTCAAAAACGTGGCCGTCCCAGGCCGCCGGCCCCCTCAACAACCGATGTGGCTCGTGACTTCGAACTCCGATGCATGATACCTGTCCCTAAGTCGCCATTACCCTACTACTCCCTCGATTAAAATTAATTAATTACTCTTAATCCACTTATTAAGAGTGGAACTTCCTTTGGATTGTTTGCCATAATTTCTGAAAACTTTAAAAACAAATTTAAATATTTCTTGTTTCTAATTTCTCCACACACTGAACTAAAATAATTTCAAATAAATTAACGGAAAATGAATCTATATAAATTATTTTTAAATAAATTTTTTGTTAATCATTGTAAGATTAATGTTAAAATAGATTTTTTCTGGAGTATTTCAATCAGATATGGAGCTTGGTATTTTTTATAAAAATTTCGTGAATTACTTCGAGTATGCTTGCGTATTTTAACTTGTATTTTATTCATTATTGTAAAGATATTTTTCGTAAACTGCAGCATTCAATAATAAAAGTGTATTTTCAAAGTTATTATTTGTATATTGCTATAAAATGATTTTTATAAAGAAGTGATATCTTTCGTTAAATAACATTTTCATTTTTTAATATTATTTATTATTATTTATACATTTTACTTTGATATAAAATACTTTTCATTACTTCCCATTCCAAATTTTTCATTAAATAAATTAATTTTTCATAGAATTATTTTCTTAATATATAACTAAAATAGACTCCTAATCAGTGCCCTTCAAAATTTTGTAATTTTAAATTAAATATTTTTTATGCCTAAATCAGGGGATCATAATTTTTTCCAAAGATTATGTAATAATTTTTCTGTTGGTGATTTTGGACCATATAAATTATACCATGATTTGGTTTTAGATATGTCACTTTTGTTTTGTTCATGTGGTCGTTGAAAAGGTAAAATACAAAAATTAAAATATCAATGAATTTTTTCTACGTTTATAGATCGGTAATTTATTATAATTACAATATTTTTTCAATTTGAAATGTAACATGTGATTTTTACTTATCGGCTTATTTTTGGTATACATATCTTAAAGTTTTACTTATGTGAGGAGTCTGAACAACGTAAAACCATGAGAGACAACCTTCACTACAATAGGCCAAACCAGTAATAAAATTTGTATTCATTACAATGTAATTGACTTTGGTATTCTTATCAGAGATGGATTTTCTTATCCAAATATGCGTATATTTATGAAAAATATAAGACTTTAAAAATAGACGCAATATTTACAATTAAAGAACTATAAATTATGTTTGTTATCATTTTCCCTTCTCCAATTTCTTGATTTGTTTCTTCTAAGCTTTAAATTAAAAATGAAGTGGAAGAAAACCATATAATTAGTTTTAAATTTAATAATTTTTTGTTAAGATTAACATCAGAACTTTATTTATAATTGAATGGTGTATACTACGTGTAACTTAAATAATCATTGGAATTCACAAAGCTATAACGTTTACAGAATGAAGATAGGGCCTCGCGGTATATTGTAAAATACATATCGAAATGTAAAGCCTCCCTTGGCGCATGTTCCACGTAGCCGGTTCACTTGGTTGCTGATAGGTGTCGCCCTGATGGAGCTGCAGCTGGTGCTGCTAGCACGCTCGTTTAGTATGTGTCGGGATTGCGATAACACAGCAACAAAAAGTGGTTTAGTCCTCCGTTTTAGCAAGTGTGAGTCAGTTTTAACTAGGCAGCGTGAATTCCGTCGACAGGATGGCACTGCACCTCCTACTGCGCAGAGTATCAGGCTGTGACACGAGCAGTTTCAAGAGACATGTTGTTTATGTAGGGGGAAGTTCACAGGTCGCCCCGTGTGCCTGAACAAGACATAGAGCACATCCGGCAGAATTGTGTATGGAATCCACGTAAGTATACTCGTCGTGGAAGCCGAAAACTGCCTCTCTCCCATATGACTGTCTGGAATGTTTGGCGGCGATGTTTGTTTTTCAATCCATACAGTATGCAAGTGTTATAAGTCCTTCGTGATGGTGATAAACAGCGACGTCTTAAGATTTGTGAATTAAATCTGGGCATAGAGATGGACAATGAAAACTTGTGTTCACGTTTGGTGTTCAGCGATAAGGCCACGTTCCATCTCATTGGATAAGTGCACCGCTACAACGTACGAATATGGGGAACACAGCAGCCAAATTCGATAGTCGAGAATGAGAGAGACTCTCTAAAGCTGAATGTGTTTTGCGCTATTTCGCGAGAGCAGGTATAAAATCCGTAAATATTTGCGGAAAACACCATTACGGAATTGCTATATCTGGAGATGTTGGAGATCTGGCTGATTCCACAACTACGAGAACATTCCGATTAGTTTCATTTGTCAACAGGATGGAGCACCACCGCGCTGCCACCTGCATGTCAGAGAATTTCTCAACAATGAGCTTCATGAAAGATTAATAGGCCGTAAGATTCTTACGGATCGCGAATTGCACTACTGGCTTCCAAGATCACCTGATCTCAGCGTATGTGATTTTTTTCTTGTAAGGGTTTGAGAAAGACTCCGTCCGTCTACGTGACTCCCTTTCCAACAACTGTAGGCAAACTGCGATGCCTCACAGCAACAACAGTGACTGCGCTAACACCCGACATGCTCACGCGAGTATAGGACGAGTTTGACTACCGTTTAGATGTATGCCATGCGTCCGGTGGAGGGCACATTGTACACTTGTGAAAAGGTAAATTAAAACTTTGTATTCTTTCGCGTATATTAAAATTAAACCGAATGTTTTATGAGCATGCATTTAAAAGTTATAGTTTTGTAAATTCGGATGGATTTTTTTGATAAACGTTGTTATATATATCTTTGAACTATGAATTTTGAAATTGAATTAGGAGCACTTACATGTAACTGCATACGATAAACATTTCTATGTTACATATAATGCGGTTACGTTTTTTTTAGACGAACTGAATAACTTAACAGTAGGGAAGAGCAAATGTAACAAAAGTAAAATTAGAGCAATTCAAATTAAGATATTGTTTATCTTTTTTAACAGAAGTTTTTGTCACTAAATTTATATTGTGATTAAAAGATAACATTCGCCATTACGTGGTATAGACGCACAAACTCCAGATAAATACTCGGAATAAACTGTGACAGGCGAAGCAGGTATCACGAACCTGTGAACATGTTCCTGGTATTTGACTTGTCACAGGCATTGTACTAAAATTATTGTGACAAGGAAATATCTCTGTGACAAAGTAGCAGGCAGCGATTTATCGGCCACGACAGTATGCGAGTAAGAAAGTAAATGCTGCCTGTCCCCTTTTTGGTCTCAAAGACCAAAGAGCATAAAAATAATAGATTGAAAAAAGGTTTTTTTAAAACCAATTAAACATTATTATCTGAAAAGGAAAAAAACAACTTTGATATCGGTCTATGAAGAATTTTGCATTATTACTCAATTTTTTTCCACAATTTCAAAAATCTTTTGCTTTGTTTACATTTCTATGCATGAACTCCTGCAGTTTTTAATTTTGAATAATTTTCCAATTTTGTGAGCATAGGATTTGTTGTTTAATTTTTATGTAAACTATACTTCTAATTAAACATTTTAAATTGAATTAATTTTTTTACTGAAAAATAAAAAATTAAGTAATTGTTTTACGGATAAATAACTTTCATTTGCTTTAATAAAAAAATAATATGTGTAATTTAATGTAAATTTTAAGTGTAAATGTTATTTAAATTTTCTGCGGAGTAAATGTCATGGCGTATGTTAAAAATATATAAATTCAAATTTTACCCAAATTTTGCAACAAAAAAAGTGGTAATTAATTCTTCAGAATTGGATTTGTTGAAGCGTCGAATTAATTATATTAACATTTTTTAATCATTCAAATTATTATTTTAATGAGTGGTTCATTTTCAATATTAAATCGTGTTCCATTTATATAAAATAAATTTAGAATATATAAAACACTTATTAAAAGTTGTAGCGCATGCAATAACAGGTTTAAATTGTTTATTAACTTATAACTCTTAATATTTCAATGTCGATAATTATTGCAATTCTAGTATATAAATATAATAAATGTTATATATACTTATGATCATATCTTTTAAAATATATTTTACGTTTGCAAGCACAACGAAAAAGAAAGTGACAAATGCCTTTATATTCCACAGGCTCATTAAATTACAATTATTGCCAATTTCTTTTATGTACATTATATAATTAAGAATTTTCTACACATAAATGAATTCCATACGAAAGTCTTTCTACTAAGAGTAAAATATTATTTGTCTTCATAACTTTTTCAGTGGGCTTACGATATATTAAATTTCTTTATTAAATTTAATTTAAATTAGATTTGTTATTAAACTTATGTACATTTTACAAAACTTGAATTAGTATACATTTTTTTAAAAATTTTGTTTCTTCAATGTAATCATATATGTTTATAAAGTTACAATGATCAGTTGTAGGCAACTGTAAATAATCATTACAATTTTCATATCTGCTTAATTGAAAACTCGCAATTACAATATCTGGCATATCATATGGAATACTTCTACAGTAATCTTCTTGATAAACATTTTTAAAAAAATTACACTTATGGAGTTTTTTGTAATTCTGCGAATATCATATTAAAATTTTATATTGATTTCTGTTAACATAAATTTTATTTATTTTAATTTGCAAAATGAAATGTATTTTTCAAAACAATTATTATTCAAAAATGAGAGTCTTGGGGGATACAATAATATTTTATCGTACCTTGGATATAAATTGCGAATATTTTATGATGATTCTACCGTTTTCTACCGTGTTCTTGGTAAAGTCAGAACTTTTGAGGCCCTAGTTACTTTTTACATGCAGCAATTGTTTATTCTTTAACCACCTTTAAAAAAAAATATTGACATGTAAGTAATAAACAGTGTGCATGTTCATTCGCATTCAAAAGTTAACGTCTAATGCTAAATCAAAATATATTTATTGACTATTATTCCAAATGAGAAGACTTTCAAAAGCGCTCACTTTACCGTGAATAGCCTATAACCGAATATCCATATTATAAAATTACTATAAAATGTGCTTATCATTACAAACTCTGCTTCATAATAGAGTGGTAAATCATGTGTGTTGTGGACAATAATTATTATTGAAATATATATATACACACATATATATAAACACACACACACACACACTACGTATGTGAGTTAGTAAGGAAATGCTGTCTGTCCACTTTTAGGTCTCAAAGACGAACAAAGTATAAACTAATATAACGCATGAAATAATTTTGAAACCAACCTTTTGATGAAATGAATTGAAAGGTAAACTTTTCTATTATTAATTTTCAACATAGCTATTATCTTGAAAGAGCAGTCTTTCAGTAAAACTAAACATACATTCCATTATAATTATCCACAGTAAATAAGTTTAAGTGTATTGTTATAGTTAACATTGTTGAAAATTATTTTTAATGTGCTGTTCTTACTGCCATGGCGAAGTCCTCAGAATAATAATAAAAATTACAAACAAAATCTGTATATACTAAGTTCATAAAGAGTCAATTATTATTATTTTTTTTTTTTTTGCTGAAGTATGATACCTACTTTCATCTAGTCCCATTTCAACTGAATTTTAAAAAAAAATCAATTCGGTTGCGCCAAACAAATTTTTTTTAAATGAACAAAAACATTTCTCATTGTATACGGGCTTTTAAAACTATAAAGAACCAAATAAATGTCTAATGCAAATCATACAACAGTGTCATTTTGGTAAATTGGGTTTCGAATTTTCTCCTACCTTTTGGATAAATTATTTCTGCATTATCTTAAATATATTGTAGTGAGTTTTCTTCTTTGATAAGAATTCTTATTTTAGTAGTATTTTTATATGCTACGGCTGGTGGAATGTCGTAGTTTCGGTCGTCGTGCAAAAAAAAAAGCATTGGCCCCACAGAGTGCGTTTAAAAAATTTTAATATTTAAAAATAATAAAACAGAATAGTAATACTTTTAAATATATATCTTGCTCGGAGAAAAAAAAAGAAGGAAAAGAAAGACAGATAGGTGGCTTATATAGAGATTTATTCAAATGGATTTTTCTAAATTATGCAACTAAAGACTGGAAAAATATTTATTGTACTGTACTAATTGAAAGCTATTGGCGTGGATTTAAATCCACGCTAAACAATGAGTGGAATGTCATTCAACTGTTGTTGATTCTCCCATAAACATGAAGGAATGGAAGTGTGCCTGACACAACCGAAAACCCGTGTTAACGTTTTCTCTATCGAACTTTCAAGTTTTAGAAACTAATTTTGGTAAACTAATTTATTTTTTCTCTGATGGCCGTTTAAACTTTGACTGCCGAAATATTATCACAATGTTGTGAAGTGTCAAAATTGTAGTTTATAAATGCAAAATCTGTTTATCTTTCGCATACAAGAAAGAAACACCATGAAAATGGTGAATACATGTGCGATCTCATATTCTCATTAAGGTCTAATAGCTACGTATTTATTATGCTATACGATCATTATTTTATTTTCATTGTTATATTATTAGATATAAAATAATTTATAAGTTTTTATATGGCAAGGCATTCGAAAAGTCGCTTATGGATAAAATGACTAAAGATAATTAACGCAATAACATATATTCAAATTAAATATCATATAACAAGTTAGCAAAACGTTAATTTTGAATACTAAAAGAAACTAAAAATTAATTTTTCTATTTGTTTTTAAATATTATGTGACTTGATTACAAATTTCATTGGAAAAATCGAATGTAGATCCCGTGTTTTAAATACTCATACCAACTATTAAGTATATTTCACATAAGGAGATTAGCAGACTCATCTACATGGCATATTAGCATTTATACTAAAATTATAAAGAACGCATTTTTGGTAAACCAGTAGATATCCTAGAAAATTACAAAATCATTATATCTGTGTTAAGAACTATTTCCCACAAAGCATTTTTTAAATTCATTTGAAAACAAATATTAGATCCGGAGATATACCGTCCACTACGCGGTTTTGAGTGGGTTTCCGAAAGAAAATAGGCTGGAAAATACTTAATTTACCTGGAAAACCCAAAAACGTTTGCCTCGTAATTTATTTTTTATAATTATCTATTTAATTAAACACGCAAACTTCAATGAAATTTTAATTTAACAATTATGACTCTGGACATCGGTGACAATAAATTATTTACCTCCAATAATCAGTGCAGAAACAAAAAAAAAAATATTCATAACATTGGCTGCTTCATTGCATAGTAGTACACTGCAGAATACACGGAGATGTTCAAAATACACAATGAGCGAATTATCATAAAATGAAATTATTTTTTCATTATCGTTAACTAAAATAAATTTATCAGCGAGGTGCCGCGGTGGTGTAGCGGTCAGACTACTCGCCTCTCACCTAGACGAACCAGGTTCGATTTTCGGTGGAGTTGCTCCCAGATTTTCGCACGTGGGAATCATGCCGGACGGTTCCCTTGTTCGGTGGGTTTTCTCGGGGACCTCCGGTTTCTTCCTCCCTTGCATTCCAGCACTGCTCCATCCTCCCCTCACTACACCCTCAACGGTTGCCAATAACTCGATGTTCAAAGCCGCATAAATATCTCCACTCCACGTTTCTCGGTATTTTCGAAATTCTCTATAATGTCGCTAATAGCTACGTTGTGTTTTGTTTAGTCAGAAAGTGACCAGCTAAATTTATATATAGTCTCGAAGCAGTGACAGAACTTCCAGCGTTCTGCGAACTCGCAAGTACAGAAAAGTAAATGAAAAATTGTTAGGTTTCTATTTAGTAATTTTTTACAGAATTATCCTTACTTTTATTATAGTTGTCGTTTATACCCCCGTGGTACTGCCTGTACAATTTTAAGTACGGAAATAATAACAACAGTAAATTATTGTTTGTACCGGCTTATAAATATAATATCTAGCCTCTCAGATATTAGGGCGTTTCTACTAAGAACTGTACATGCAGAGTGTTTGGTATAAATTGATGGATGGGATCTAAAGATTTTGCGGGTGGAAACACTCACAGAAATACATACACAGAGAGGAAAGTGTTGTCGTTTGCAAATACATAATAATTTAGTCCCTTTGAGAAGTACGCTTAGTATTACCAAATTAACACATTGTTTTAGCCTTTCACCCACCTGTAAACAAATGGGCCAACTTCCATTAACTTTGGTTTTTCACCGCTGTTGAGAAAACCATCAGGATTAGTCACATTGAAAATGTACAGTTTCGTGAGACGAATAACGCCCGGTTTCTGCCAGTATCTGTAACTTATGGTACCATTCCACAATCTCAAATTCTGAAACAAATAAAAAACATAATGTACTTAGAAAGACGTAAAAAAATGTACACACAATTTTTTAAAATGGAAATATTAAAAATTACAACAATTATTCCACTCGCAACTCAAAAACAATCACTGAAATAAAAAAATTGTCGCATCGAGGAACAGGCGTCAACTGGCATGAAACTTGTACCAGGAAAGAGTAAAGGCGATTCAAGTAAAATTATTACAACTTCAAGTTAACTGGGTAGTTTATTCGGACATGCTGCAGACACGTTGATGGCAGAAACTTCCGTCTCAGCTAGCCGCACACAAGTTCCATAAGCGAAACTGGAGACCGGGCTGGCCAAGGAAGAGTGTGAAACTGGGAAACATGGGAAACCCATGCTTTATGTAAGTTGCCGCTGTTCTGTCAGAAAATCGTACTTTGGAGCTACGCAATGAAGTGCAGCACAAGAGGCAGCAGAATCTTCCTAACGTACCACTGTGCTGTCAGTGTTCCCCTCATAATTGCAAGGAAACCCAAGAATCATAGGAGATTGCTCCCTGCCACATGACTTTACCAATTCTGCTTGTGTATTGCTTAACACTGAAACAGGTATTTGTGCGCTACCCAGTGCTAAGTCATACTCGAGTGTTATTGCCATCCATGCCCAGCCATGACCTTTATTGGCCTCTAAACACGCTGCGTTGCCATTGTCCAGCTGGGCATTCCACCTGAGTTCTCCAAAACTGTGAACGAAGTCGCATTTGTCGTGGTATCCATTAAAGACGGCATTATGAATACACGAGTGTAAGTATTCCCTTGCAAGTCCCCTCGCAACAGTGCAGATGGGAGCAGGAGTCAGTAGTAATGCCGCTGCTAGTCTCTGGTTGGTGTTAGTTGCGTTCTTGCCTGTCAGGCGATGAAATATTCCTTTCATATAGTGACCACTCCGAGTCCCCTAGAACCTTCCCGGCACGCACGTGTTTCTTCACGTCTCCGCTGATCCTCACATCATTGCCCAGTTATGTTGCAAATGTCCAGGCGGCGAGTAATTTGATGAAACGACCACCTGCTTCCTCTACTCCCACGATACACCATCTCTCCACAGTGAATGTCTTCCTATATGTGTCGAATGCCTCACCGAGGCATGTTATCTGCTCACTGACATTCATTCTATGTGCACACTGATATTTCTTCACACAGCTTTGTCCTACGACCGTTCATGTTATCATTTTTGTTCCTGTCTTAGTCAACACCTGGGTGAATGGGGCAATGTATTTTAAATTTCACTGACAGTAAAAAAGTGTTTCACATGCAAAAAAACAGTCATTTATTTCAGAATAATAAGTAATTCCATAAGAATGACACTATAGTAAAAAAACACTTACACATGACTACAGTTAACTTTAAACTAGTCCAGAAAGGGCCGTCCTACATTGGTAGCCAACTTTTCAATAAATTACCACAAAACCGTCAAGAAATTTGCTTCTCTTACCAAAAACTCTTTAAAAAACAGCTGATAGAGTTTTGTTGAACGTGCATTTTATAGCGTAGATTAATATCTAAACTACAAAAATTAATAAATTACTGTATAACATTTAATTGTACACATTACTTGTTCCTGTTTTTATTGTACGCTTATTCTTCTGTTTCTGTAAAACGATGACGCCCTACAGCATGTTGGATGAATATTAGTCACATCATGAAGAAAATATATGATGTGAGTAAGTGCAATCTGGTGTGTGTGTGTGTGTGTCCGTTCAGTGTATAAACTGTGTATACTGTAATTTGACTTATTTGACTTGTCCAATATCTTTGTTTAGCTATTTATTGAAAAAAAATTTTACGAACGCAATAAAACAAACTAACAAACAATAGGGAAGTTACACTCGTGAGGCTCACTTGCTTCGGCTCAACTCGAAAGTGCTCGGCAGTCCTCGAAAGAGCTGGGACCCCTATTTTTTCTCTTCTCAGGGTGACCGGATTACCTGAAGGAGCTCACAGATAGCCCCACTAACCCAACAAGCATATACGTCTGTGTCTGTGAGCTAGCGGTCATATTACATTTATAGGCATAGGATATGCGAAAACCTGAAATCTGTGTTTATTATCCGATTTTAATTTTCTTTTTTCATTCGGCAGTGCACCATGTGTGTAAATCGTATACAGTGTACACCTTTTGCTAATTACTCTGACAAAATTTATTTTATTAAAATATTACTTCAAAAAATGAATGTAACTGGAAAGTTAATGTTAATTTGTTTTTTAAACTATTGGCGAAACTATATGTAGGGAATAGTGGTTCAAAAGTAATCACTCAGTTTTTCAAACACTTTTCATTTACTAAAAGCTAAAAATTGTTTCATAAATATTTTTTAGTTTTTTATTTATACTGAAATTGTACATAGCATTTTTTTTTTCAGATCTCTACAGGACACTTCCTCCCATTCTTTCTCTCTATCTCTCACTCTCCCCCCTTGTCAAACTTCTCTCACTTCTCTCTCTTTCTCTCTCTTTCTCCCTCTCTTTCAGCCTCTACATTGATATTGGTTTACTATTAAAACCGTATATTTAACTTTAAAAATATAATTGGTTCAGTTAAAAAAGTCTTCTTTTTTAATGCATAACATAACCGCGTGCAGTATTTTTATTGAATAAATAATGACCTGAGTAACTCAAAACGGAGTAAAGAACATGTCTCTGCCTCGAGTCACGCCACAAGCAAATATAATTATGGTTCTCAAGTTCTCAAGGGCCTGCCTGCTAAGACATATTAACATTCAAAGACACTTGATAGAACAGCACAAGAAAATAAAAATACATTATAATCTGACAGGGATTATTATTATTATTTTTTTTTTTTTTAGTTTTAAATTTGTATTTTTGAAAATATATGTAGCGATGTATAATTTCCGCCCAATTACCGCACCAGAAGCAAAATATCCAATGATAACTGACTAAAATATATATAGTAATTTCGCAGAGTATTTTTTAATTGACAGTGTATGTGATAAAACATAATTGACAAGCTGTTTGAGATGGGAACTTCGGTATATATGCACATTGAGAAAGTGTGACAATACTAAAGATAATAACCATCCCTCTTTTTCTATAAAATCTTTCTATACATTTGTTTAGGGAAAAAGTTTTTTTTGTCCCTGTAAAATAAAAGTATTAAACATATTTTATAATTTTTAGGATTTTCCTAGGGAAAATAATTGTGCTATTTATTTTGAGGGGAATATTATATAAAGGTTAAAGTACCACAATTTCAAAAATAATAATTAAAACATCTGCCTTTCACAAAATTTATACAATTTTTACAACTGCAAGTCGTTCTCTCTCTATCGCTCTCTGTCTCTCTCTCTCTCTCTCTCTTTTCTCTGAACAAGCAACGGTAACGAGCTGACTTCACGAGCATAGAGGGCGGGCTGCTTGGTTATGTGATAATGACCATGCGGTCACGCTCATCCATTTTATTTATCATATTTGCCTGACTGCTATAATATCCGTCATTTCCCATAAAAGTGAACTGACGGAAGAAATGTTTGATGCTCTCTCATGATTAGCTTTTGCGCATATAAGATATTGTGCTCTGCAGGTATATATTTTATTCAGAGTCGCGTGACATCCAGTTCTTCGCTTGATGCATATTCTCTTCCCTTACTGCCTTATCGTTCAGACTGGAAAGTAATTTAATGTAACACTTTTCACTTGTATTTGGCTGTTGGGTCGCGTGTCTCCATATCGATACGATATGCAGACAGAGTCGCATATCGTATCAGTTATTCGTCTGGTACGAAAGGTGATAAACGTTTTCTTTCCTCTGATCATCTCAGCTATCTGTCTGGTAAGTTATATTTTGTTCGGCACTTCCATAACAATATGCATTGTACTATTGTTGTTCGTAATTGTGCATTTATTTTCACATTAAATTAAAAACCTTCTCAAATTTTATATACATGTTCGCACTAGCAGAACATTTGAGTATATATTCCATGACATACAGCATAGTTTAAAATAAATATTATTGAATCAGATCTTTAAATTATATTGATATGTAATTCATTTGCTTTCCCATGCCATGTGCGTGCGGAGTTGATTTATTTCGCAGCTCTCCTCCCACACAAATTTTTTTACTTATAAATTTCGTATTGGTTTTTATTTTCACTACACAGATCAAGATAAATCGTTCATTTAATGGTGTACCTGTGACCAGTATCCCGACTTCGTCTTTAATGGTACCAACGCTGACTCCGGCTGCGCTGTTTATGTTGTCGACGATGGCACTCACTCCAGCACCGAATTAATCTGCATACCCGATATGTCATTGCCGAAGTCGCTACTGCGGTTCATCGTTTGCATCCAATGTGCCTGAAGAAATGAAAAGAATTGCTGCACGATGATTACAAAACAGGTTATGCACGAGTGCAATATTTGTGAGTCATTGTTTGCTAGAAGCGATGATCTACAGACACACATGCAAACCTGTAAGGCTGCAGGTCCTTCGCCTGCCAAAATGTGCAATATACAGCACCCATCACCATTTAAACTAATAACTCTAGATGATACTCCATCATCATTTGAGCCCCAGTCGAATCCCTGAACCGTGGCAAGGTCTGGCAAGTTTAATGGTAATGGTTCCGTGGAGGCAGAAACTGCTTTCCAATGCAACTTAAGGACGTGCGTGGCACGGAATGAGGATGGATCGTTGAAAGATATATGTATGTTTTTGGCTCGCATTAAGAAAAAGCGGGGCCACGGTGATGTAGTACTCAGAATACTCGCCTCCAACCTAGGTGAACCAGGTTCGATTCCCGGTTGGGCCACTCCCAGACATTCGCAAGTGGGAATCGTGACAGACGATACTGCTTTTCGGAGGGTTTTTTCGGAGATCTCCCATTTCCCCTGTCCATCCAATTCAGCGCTGCACCATACTCTACTCGCTTCACCATCACCGGCTCTCAAGAACTAAATATTAAGTGCTGCCCAAATATCTCCACCCTCCACTCACACAATTACACTGCAAAATACCAGCGACCATGTATATTTCAAGAGGTCGATTTTGGCACATTTCGTTGAAGGCGAACATCCCGAGCCAGTAGACTGGCAATATGAATACCTAGTAGAAAATTTGATTTTTGCGGACTGGAATTCCCTACACCACTTAGTCAAATGAAAACCTTTGAGAAGATCAACACTACTGCTTCAGTCAACATGTACTCGCTTACCACCGAGAAGAAGGTCGTGCCCATATGTGTGGTAAAAGAAGAAAAGCCCGAACACTTTGTCCTGCAGCTGATGACCAAAAATAAGAATGCCCACTATTAGTACATAAACTCATTTCCCAGCTTGTGAAAGCCCAGCTAATGGTCCACTGTCATAAAAGTCATGTATTCAAGTAGTGATTTACATTTCACGAAAATCTGCCAAGAAAATCGTGCAGCAGGGTTTAGAAAACACAAGGAAAATGCCCCAGCGAGAATCTAGATGGCACAGACAGGGAAGGGTGGAATGCCTCCAATAATAAAATTACAAAATAACCACATCATTAATAAAAAACCGATCTTTGTCCAAGCCGACTTTGAGGCCACACTCAAACCTATTCAAACCTGTGGACTGGACTCTGGCGGCTCATACACGTGTGTAAACCAGAAACATGAGGCATGCAATTATGGCAATAATATAATTCCTGAATCGTCACTGCCAAAATAACCTGTACCGTACATGGGACCAGATGCAGAGAAGTACTTCATGGAAGAGATAGTGGATATTGGCAATGCAGTCAAAGTTGTTCACACCCCATCAAATCAGATGTTACTGCCCAGACCAGCTGGAAAAGCTAATCATTTAAGCGCAACGTGATGCTGATATTGTGCCACTACATTCATGCACGAAAATTACAAGGTGAAGGAAGAACCATGACCTCATTACCTAGTGGTACATCGGAACTGCAAGCACCAGCTGCGATCTGCTATGCTGAAGACTCAAAAAACTCATTTTACTATTCAACAACCAAAGCTACTATCAGAATTTCATCATCAAGCAGCTGGGGAACATTACGAAAAACATCTTCATCATTCCACACACGGGCGAAGAAAGATCACATTTTCGAATAAGGTAAGAGAGATTTTAGGTGCAGTTTGTCGATATATTCCCGCAGTGTAGTTTCCCTGGCCGAGTAATTACCGCCTTTAAAACTTAACATCATGGAAAAGTTCTCTGGACCTAACAAACTGACACTCATCACATGTAAAAGTGTGTTTTAATGCAATTACATCGACAGCTAGGGGAAGTTGGGAGAATCGCAGCTGCCCCCAAGATAAAAGTCCTATGACCAGCTGACCGACACCAACATCACTGCCAAAGATTAAGCTCGTTCCCAGGTGGCATGGGATGCATTCAACTGTGCAAATTATATAAAACATTCGAACTTGTACCTGAAGAAATATGTGCTCATCCTGTCTGATGTATCTGAAAACTGTAGGAACTTGTGTATTTCCACATACAAGCTCGAATGTGCGCAATATGTCAGTGTCCTAGGGTTCACTTTCAATGCCTTTCTTTGGATAAAACGGGTAAAACTGGAACTACACGCCGATTGCAACATGCATATATTTATTGAGACAGGGATCCATGGCACCATGCTGCAGTGCATCAAATAGCACACAGTGGTGAATATTATATATGAACATTATATATATATGATTCCATCAAGACCACTGCATTCATGTAGTATCCTGATGCCAACAACCTGTATGAATGGGTTATGCCTTTGCCTCTGACAGTACGCAACTTCAAGTGGGTTGACACCAACATAGACATCATTGGCATGCGCAACGATGGCAACACGAGGTACGTCCTAAAAGCCGATGTCGAGTACCCCGCAGCTCTACTTTAAACACATAAGGACTTCCCATTCCGACCTGTTAACCAGTGCCCCCTGGCTCCAAGCATCCAAAACTGATGACAACTCTCGAAGATAAGATGTATTACATCATTCATTACTGCCACCTGAAACAGGCACTGGATTATGGATTAAGACTCGTGAAAATGCACTGAGTGCTCCAGTTTAAGCAGACTGCATGGCTGAAGCCTTACATCGACTTCAATGTCATGTAGCAACACAGTCATAAAAGATTTCATGATTTCGAGAAGGAATTTTTTAATTGGCTTATAATGTAATTATCAGAAAAGAATGGGGAAGAAAAGAAAATGTCAAAATAGAGAATTGGTGTGAGTGAAAAACGACTTAATAACTGGAAGCCAAGCCAACGTTCCTTCACCGAACTGTTAACAATGAATCACTTTCCCTGATGCCCTTGTTGCTAGAATCCATACCTTTCGACAATTCGTTCGGCCCAAGAATGTTGGCTTGGCTACCAGTTTTTTAAGTCGTTTTTCAATGCCCACAAATTCATTTTTTTGTGTTTTCTTTCATTCTCCTTTAATTTTCCGAAAGATGTGATATTAGCCAGTTCAAAAAATTCCTTATCGAAATCATGGGTAGCTGCGTGTCTCTTCACAGTATTGAAATCGATTGAAGGCTTCAGCCATGCAGTCTGCTCAAACTGGAGCACTCAGTTAATTTTCATGATCCTCAATACATGATCAAGCCTGTTTTAGATTATGGTGGTGTATGATGTAATGCATCTTCTCTTCGAGAGTTGTCATCAGTTTCGGGTGCTTGTAGCCGGGGGATGATATTTGAGAAGTAGGAAGTTCATGTGCTGTATGCAGGGCTGCGGTGTACTCGATATCGACTTCCAGAATGTACCTGGTTTTACCATCGTCAGGCTTGCCCATGTTGTCTATGTTTGTGTAAACCCACTTGAAGTTGTGTATTGGCAGAGGCAATTACTTTGCCAATATCTACAGGTTGTTGGCATCCAGATACTGCAGGAATGTGGTGGGCTTGATGTGTGATGTTTGATGCATTGTGGCATGCCACCATAGATTCCGTACTCTCTAGACATATTCATGTCGTAATCGGTGAGCAACACCAGCTTTACTACTTTCATTCAAATCATGATGTTGAAAACGAACATTTGAGCACATACATAGTGTGCGCATTCGATTTTTAATGTGTTATTACAAAAGTCTCTGAAGTTTTAAAAATGTGACGGTCATGATGATAACATCTGTCTTTAGGTACAAGTCCGAAAACATTCCTAAGCTTGCACTCTTGAATGCCTCCCATGCTGTCAAGGAATAAGCATAATCTTTGGCAGTGATGCCCGTGGCAGTCAGCCAGTTGTGGAATGCTTTTTTAGACGGCAGTTGCGACTCTTCCAATTTCTCCCAGCTGTTGACATAAACGTATGGAAACATGCTTTGTGTGTGACAAGTGTCAGATTGTTAAGTCAAAAGAACTTTTCCGTGTTATTATGTTTTGAAGGCGGCAATTTCTCGGCCAGGGATGAAAGATTGTGGGCCATGAACCATAATGTATCGAAAAACTGTACCGAAAATCTGTCTCCTAGCTGCTTCGAAAATGTGATCATTTTCTCGCTCGTGTGTGGAATGATAAAGATGTTTTTCGTATCGTACCACAGCTGCCTGATAATGAAATTCTCGTCGTAGCCTTGATTATGGATGAAAAATACGAGTTTCTTGGGTTTTCGGAACAGCAGATTGCAGCTCGTGCATGCAGGTCGGGTGTACTGCTTGGTGAAGAGGTCAAGGTCCCTAACCTTGTAATTTTCGTGCGTGAATGCTGTGGCACAATATCAGTAACTCGTCACCCTTATGTGATTTGCCTTTTCAGCCTGTGTGAGTGGTATCATCTGTTTGAAATGTCTTTAATTTCACTGTCCTCATTGCCGATATACACTATCTCTCCCATTAAGTGTTTCTCTGCATCCAGGTTCCTGTATGGCGCAGGTTCTTTCGACAGTGACGAGGTGAACGATTCTAGAAATACATTATTGCTCGCATCCACAATAACAGTCTTCCTTGTGTTTCTGGTGTGTGTATGTTCATGAGTGCACGAGGTCCGGTTCGCAGGTTTGAATGGGTTTGGTTGTGGCTTCGAAATCGGTATGTATGCTAATCGGTTATTTATTCATGTGGTACTTATTTTGTTATTTCAGTATTGGAAGCATTCTATCCTTTTCCTGCTGTGGCATCTCGAATCTCGCTGAAGCATTTTTCTTGAAGTATTTTTTTGTTTTCTTCTAAACACTGCTACCCCGTGTGTCAAGATTCTCTTGGCAAGTAGTTGTATAATTAAATGCATAACTTGTGTACATGAATATCATCATTGTGTATTGTCAATCATGCTTTCACGAGCCAGAAAAAACATTTTGTGTGCCAACAGATGGCATTCCCATTTTCAATATCCAGCAGCAATTGAGTAAAAATGTTTTATTTTAAATCAAATATTCCTTTAAATAATACATTTATTTTTCGTAATTTTTATTAACTCCGGAGTTTTTGAGCTTAACGCAGCTGTCTAGTAGGCAACCCACTGTGTGAAAGGCTAGGGTTTTAAATGACAAATTGTTTAAAGCATGTCTTGGCCACTTTTCATGATATGACTTTCAAACGAAAACTCCCTTGTCCTTTTTTGTCCAGGCCATATTTCTACAGACTTTTTTGTAAATTTTGAAAATTCAAAAAATTGTGGGTAAATTACGGTTTGTAGACAAAGCACAAGCACAAAAAAAATCATTAATACGTTTATTAGAAGTTTTTGCATGTTGTTTATGAGACCTGAAATAAACTTAAATTTAAATAAACTTGTAATGCTAAATAAATGCTGTTGGACATGGAAAACGCTACAAACTCTTTCATTGCATAAAATTTTTATAGAATTACATGTTGATAGATGATAGTGTAAATAGGTAGTGATCAGTCTTTCATACATAGAGAGCATGTTGTTAAGCATCTGCAAAACATGCATTCAATATGGGGTAGAGCCTCCGCTCCCGTTTATGCACGCAGCGATGTGACGAGGAATTCCATCATACAGGTGGTGGATAGTGTCCTGAAGCACCTACCAACATGCATCCTGCAACTGCACATGTAGATCAGCCAGTGTGTGGGTAAATTGTTGACGGTGGCGCAAACGTCGCCCCATTTTATCCCTAATGTGTTAAATAGGAGAAAACATCTGGAGACCTGGCAGGCTAAGGAATGGTGTCCTCATCTTATAGATCCTGTTGGGTGTTGCAAGCTGTTTGGGAACAAGAATTATTTTGCTGCATGATTGTGCTGGATACACTGTGCAAAGTTGGCAGAAAATGGGGCAGCAGAAACTCATTTACATATCGCTGTGCTCTTTATGTGTCTACAGCAACCATGAGGCATCACCATAAATCATAACTGATTGCACCCAACACCATAACACTTGGTGTCCAGGACATATTGCGTTCACGAATCAATGCAGCACCGTTTCCCACTGCAACGCCAAACCCTGCTACGACCATCATCTGCATTAAGATTGATGAAAGACTCATCAGAGAACACAATTCTTCGCCATTCCTCTGTTCAACGTTAATGTTCCTGGCATAATTAACGGCGTTGTCCAGGATGCTGAGCGATCAAAGAGAAATGGCGCAGTGGACCCCGTGTCTGTACGCCAACCTCATGAAATTGGCGAAGACTGGTTTTTGTTGAGGCCGGCAAATGCAACGTAGACCTTTCAGACTGCATTATCTCTCTAGATAAGGTGCCATATTCTGCTACTGCACGTCGGTGGATAGTTCGATCTTCTCTATCTGTTGTGTACCGACATAGTGTCCGCATTCGAGTTTGAATGTGGAAATACACAAGTCCCTGAAATTTTAAAATGCATCACCCCGGAAGAGCACATCTGTCTTGAGGTACAAGTCCGAGATTAGTGGCTATAAGACGAGCCGACCGTTCAGATTCGTGCAGTCTGATTATAGGACTTCATTCAGCCTGTTGTATGGCCCTTCTTATCGCTGGGCAATTGCCACAAACACCTCCTATATAACATGTTGCAGTAATGTTTTTCCGACGTCACTTCAACTTTTTGCATTCTAAGATTGGTACTTATGTAGATTTGATTTTATTCCAAATTGATTACACTTTATGGGTTTAGCAACATCCATGTCCAGCAGTGTATTATATTAATAATACAAAACTGAAAAGTAATAACAAGAAAAATCAGTACAATATTCTTCTGTTTGCCGTTACATTATGCATTAAAATGGCTAAATGGCAACTAAACAAACAGTCCTGGAATAGCAAAGTAAATTTTCCACACCTAAAAAATTTCCGACATAAGAATTTGTATCAGGGTTCTTAAGTGCACCAACCGGGTGTCCTAGCCACTAGATCAAATTGTAGAAATTTAATTGTTCTGTAAATTTCGAAAAAAAATCAGAAGTTAATTTATGTTAGAAGTCAGGTATTATGTTCAATTATGTATTTTCAATTGACATTAAATCTGTGTTTATGTGTACTGGTAATGTGAATTTTTTCCTACAAAACTGATAGATGTTTGGCTTAGTTCGAGTAATTTTAGTGTGTTATTAAATGTTCTTAGCTACTTATAAAGATAATTTATATTTACAGACATGTCAGTTACAGTGCAAATTTACTTAACTGAATTCCACTACACCTTTTCAGTAAACTTCCCATTTATCATTGTTATTTAGTAACACAAGTGCAATGTCTAAATGCGATTATCCTAAACTGAAATTTCTAGATGGAATCATAATTACTTTTCATCACATTGTATTTTTTCACGTGATTCTGTGATTAAAATTCTCAACAGACACTGTTTTAACATTCCGCTGTGTGTACATTCAGTTGTCAGCCAGCCTTGGACAGCACCATTTCACAACATATCTCGTTTATATATGCTAGTTTTTTTGCACGCATATCTCTCGGGTTCGCAGCCCCGGTGCACACACTTCGCGTTTGTATTTATCATGCTCTATAATATTAGTTTATGCTTGCATTGCAACACACAACCACTATGTTTTGTACACGTCTCTCTCTCTCTCGAGGCACGCGAGAACCCGTATTATTTTCACTCTATTCATTGTTCCATCCATCCACAATGTAGGTATGTTCTGCACATGCATGCCTCACCTAGGTTTGTGGCCCGAAGAATATATGTTACAATTGTATTTATTCACGCTCTATACAGTTTATCCTATCACCTCATCCACTGGGTTTTGTACATTTCTCGTGGGTTCGAGGCCCAGGGAACATGTTCACTCTATTTCAATCTTCTTTTAATATTATTAGTTTATACCTTTAAACTCATCTACTGTGTGTGTTTTGTACACCTGACCCTACTGGGTTCGAGCCCCAGTGAACGCACTTTACGTTTATATATTCCCTCTCTATATAGTTTTGATATATTTACACACATATTTTATAACTATCCTAGAACCTTCTTTCCCCGTAGGTTATTGGCCACTGACACCACCGCCACTACTACTACTATTGCAAGATGGAGTCTTCTTCTTCACCAAACTCACCACCATTGTCTCCATCCTCAGCAGCATTGCCTAACCCCCCTAATATATCCGTTTTACGTAGCCCCACACTACAGTGTGGTTTTTGTAACTGTGTATTTATCGTTAATTGGAATGGATTGCGCCACGAGTGCAATTGCGCTCTCAATCCATTCCCGCAGCCGGCCCAATACATGTGCGAGCGGTGCGGAAAACAATTCCATGTGCCGTACATATTGTAGGCCATAGTGCTACATGTACAGAAGTGATCAGGCATGACGCCTCGCTCAATTGCGCGTTCTGTAATGAGGGCTTCAGGTGTTCTTGCGATGCTCGTTTCCATGCACACGGCTGTTGGGCGAATCCCACTATTCAGCCATTAGAATGTGGGAATTGTGGCAGGCAGTTTACCAGAACCGATAGACTTTGTGCACATAGTGCAAAGTGTTCTGGTACTGCCACAACCTCGCGGCCGGCAAAGAGGGCACAAGTGGCAAGCCCACAACCGAAACTACATGGTATTGCCATGTCCCATGTAATTTCGGCTCGTGCTAGTGCGAGCGAGGTTAGCACTCGCAGCAGTCCCATTGCCACTGGTGCCAGCGGGAGCAACTCATATGGGTTTGTGGAGGTGGAAAGCATGTTCCATGGCATTATGAAAATGTGCATCGCAGAGAATACCTCGAGGGTAGTCGTAGATATTTGCGGCTTCCTCGAGCGGATGAGAGCAAATATCATCCGCCAGCTAGAGCAGGAAATCGAGAAACAAGGGGCTGTGAAATTTAATTTATTTATCGAGTGTGTATATGGTAAACCAGAGCCACACGACGACGAGGTGGATAGGCGTTCATTTAAAACGAAGAACATGCTTCTCATTAATGTAGCCGTCATAGAGGAGGCAGTGTCGGCCGCCATTGCCAAGCTGTGTCAGGAAGAGGAGGAATATATGGGAAAGGCAGTGGCCGGACCTTCACTGCTGTGAAACATGTCCAGCTACGTATCAATAAGCTTGACCCCCTAAGACCTGCTCATATATCGCCCTGCCTGCAGGTATAGCGGAGAAACAAGCAATTATCAACCAGCAAAATGCTGACCTGCAGTACTTTAAATGGGCGATCCTGGCATGCTTCGTAGAGGGTGGGAATCGTAGGCGCATCGACCAGAATTACATCAAACTGGAGATGTGCTTCAACTTTACAACAATTGAGTTTCCCACCCCTCTAAAGCAAATAGCTACGTTTGAGAGAGCGAATCTGGGGGTTAGCGTGAACATATATGCACTTGATGAGAATACGAAAGTAGTGTAGATACAGGTGGCAGGTGAAGAACTGGTCCAGCACTTTGACTTGCTGCTGCTCACCACAGAAGAGAACCAGAACTCTCACTACTGCTACATAGCAGATTTCTCGCGCCTGGTACGCTCCCAGGTGACTGGTTATGAACATACAGTTAATATCTATAAATGCTGCTTAAAGGCATATGCAGATATTCCACATGTGACGGTGCTGATGGGTGCCTAAACTCTGGCTGAGCACAAGCAGTACTGTAATAGCCACGCCACAGTTCGCGCCGACATGCCACACCCGGCTGCGAACAGCAAGCCACCTGTGCTCAAATTACAGAATTATCAGAACGGCAATAAGGTACCTATCTTAGTATCTGCAGACTTTGAGGCGATGCTGGTGCCCGTTCAGACGGGTCAGCCGATACCGGACACATCCTACACTTATAGGTATCAAAAACACGAGCCCTATTCTTATGACATATGCATTAAAGTCAATAATTCAATTATTTCTGCCTCCAATACAACCAGTCTACCCCCGGGTGTAATATGTTACACTAGCGAATGTGCATCGAAACGCTTCATGGAAGAGGCGGTTAGGATAGGTCACCTGGCGAAAGTCATATATAGTCAGTCTGAAACTATGCGCGTACTAATGTGCTGCGAACAGGCTGACTATACGCTAGCTACTACCTGCTGCCATTGTTCTGGCCTTTTCACCCCCACAAACTGTAACGTGCATGACCATGTCCATTTCACCGGAAATTTTATCGGGCAGGTTGTAATGACTGCAACAAGCTTCGCTGCTGTCCCCATAGACTGCCGATACTCTTCCATAATTTAACGTATGATGCCAATTTCATAATTAAGCAGCTTGGCTACGACTCCCAGGACATATTTATTTTTCCGCATACAGAGGAAAAACTCATCACCTTCAGCAAAAGTTTGGGCGATAAAGTCACCATAAAATTTATTGATACTTTCATATTCACATCTGCCAGCTTAGCAACACTCGCACAGAATCTGCCGTTCGGCGACTTTCACACAACATCTCGCTTCTTCACGGTAGAGTAGCAGTTTAAGTTGGTAACCCAGAAAGTCGTCTTCAGTTGCCAGCTATAGAGGCATTTTACAACCTGCTTACTATGGGGGACATTAGTGCGGCAGACTACCAGCACATGCAAAAGGTGTGGACTGTGTTCCGTTGCCACACCCTCCAGGACTATGCTGAGCTCTACCTGAAGATGGACGTGTTGATTCTGTGCGAAATCTTCGAGAATTTCCAGAAACTCTGTCTACGCATACACAAACTTGACTGTGTGCGCTATGTTAGTGCTCCCGGGTTCTCGTTTGACACAATGTTGCACAAGACACAGGTGGAGTTGGAGTTGCTTACCAACTACAACATCCACCTGTTTAATGAGGCTTGTATCCGGGGAGGGGTGGCTCAGTGTATTAAGTGGCATGTGGTGGCCAACAATAGGTATGTATCAACCACGTATGATGCCAGCAAGCCATCCACCTACATGCAGTATGTAGATGCCAATAATTTATACGGGTGGGCGATGTCTCTGCTGCTGCCATACTGCGGTTTTGAATGGACCAGCACGAACATCGATGTCATGAGCAGGACGACGGAAATGTCGTCTACATACTGGAGGTAGATGTAGATTGCCGAACGCTCTTCACAAAGAGCATATGGATCTTCTGTTCCTGCCAGTGAACAAGCATCCCCTGGGGTCCAAACACGCGAAACTCATGACGACCCTGGAGAGTAAGCTTCATTATATCGTATATTAAATTAATCTGAAGCGAGCATTGGATCATGGGTTGCGGCTGAAGGCTGTTCACCGGGTCCTTCAATCCCAGCAGAAGGCATGGCTAAAGCTGTATATTGACGTGAATACATCGAAACATCAGGCAGCCACAAACGCCTTTGAGAAGAACTTTTTAAAATTAATGAATAATGCAATGTACGGCAAGCTTATGGAGAATAAGCAAAAATGCCAGCACATGGAACTCGTGTGCAGAGAAGTTCGGGTGAAGAAATTAATTGCAAAACCAGCATTTAAATGCAGGACGATATACGACGAATCGTTGTCCCTGGTCAAATTATGCCAAGAGAGAGTAACATTTGACAAGCCCATATACGCTGGCTTTGCCATACTTGACCTTTCAAAAACACTCATGTATTGATTTTACTACGATGTAATGCGATTGCGGTATGGGGCAGTGTCGGTCTCTCTTATATGGATACTGATTTATTTATAATGGAGATTGCCTGCCCCGACTTTTACAGCGACCTTGCCTCCAATCTGATGCTCATGTCGGAGTTCGACACCAGCGGTTACCCTCCCACTCATCCCTGCTACTCACCTGCCAAAGCCAAGGTGATTGGCAAATTTTAGGATGAGTGCGGGAGTAATGCTATGGTTGAGTTGTCGGGTTGAGGGCAAAGCTGTACGCATACCGATGCCAGAATATGCTAGTGAAACACGCGAAGGAAATACAAAGGTGTGTAGTAGAGAAGATAACGCTTGGTGATTATCGGCATATACTTTGGGCCCAGCGCTGCATGCGAGTGCAGGTCGGTAGTATTAGGTCGTACCACCACGAAGTTTATACCGAGCGCGCGAACAAACTAGCGCTTTTGTGGATGGACAAAAAACAAAAAGTCCTGGATGATACCATTCATTCTATCCCTTATGGTTATCAGACCTAAAAGAAAACAGCTCTGGGTCAGCCCTACAATGTTATATATATGTCTGTCGTTGGAGAGAGTACTTTTTCCAGTGTGTACTGGAGCGTGTACAAGTGTCGTATTCCGCTTGTCAGGTATATTGTTGAGGGTGTTGGTAACCATATTTATATCTCGATTAGCATGCTGTAGCACATGCAATTGTGTTGCAGTGTTTCTCAGGTGTGCTGACTGATAGTGTACTATAGCTTGTACAAGAGGTATATTCCTATTTTGTCCGGTAAATTATCAGTTTTATTTCCTGCAGTATACTGGAGCACATGCAAGACCGGATGGCATGCCATGTATACTAATATTTATTGGCCTCCAAAGTCTGATCCACCATACTGTAGCACATGCAATAGTTGCCGTCTTCTCCTTGCCAGGTTTACTGGGTGGTAACATGCTGTTGTCCTTGCAAACGCCCATCTTACTTGCCAGGCATGTTACCAGCACATCCTGTACATGTTTTTTTCTCGTAGGTATACTGGAGCACACGCAAGTAGTAGTAGTAGATGTCTTGCCAGATACCACGCATGTGTATGTTTCCCAACCAACTGTATAACATGCTTATATTATGAATGTTAGTGTATGTTTGCTTATACGAACACCTTGATTTGCATTTGTACATTTTTTGTCATTATTCTATAGCTCATGCTACTGATATTGTCACGTGTGTGACTACTATCCCTTGNTAGTAGTAGTAGATGTCTTGCCAGATACCACGCATGTGTATGTTTCCCAACCAACTGTATAACATGCTTATATTATGTATGTTAGTGTATGTTTGCTTATACGAACACCTTGATGTGCATTTGTACATTTTTTGTCATTATTCTATAGCTCATGCTACTGATATTGTCACGTGTGTGACTACTATCCCTTGTTTTTTTTTCAATCCCGCTGTCCTAACGAGATGTTCAACAACTTGGCAAGTCTTTGTACGTTTTTTCAATCATACTGTAGCTATTGCTATGGTCCTATTCTCCATCGTCTTGTCAAGCGTGTGTAATACATGCTACTTTATCCTTAGATATTTGAAATGTATGCGTGGTTTCCACCATACTGAAATGTATGTCAATTCCAATTGTCATGCATGTGACTATTATAATTTCTTGTTTTTTCGTTTTGTATGCTAGTTTATATATTCCAATTTGTCATGTATGTGTGTTTTATCCATCATACTGCAACATATGCAAATTGCCACGCATGTGACTACTATCTCTGGTTTTTTTGTCCACCCTCGGACAGTGTTGGTATTTCACTGTAGTGCCCTTCTCTATTTAATAATAATATTTGCCATTGCCAAATCATTCGCTTTGTATTCCACACTCAGCAGCTTCGCAACCCACCGGTACACTATTCTCGTGACGTTAACTATATATATATATACAGTATATATATATATACAGTATATATATTGACAGAGTCATAGGAATAGTGTACTGCACGGTTCCAAGCCCGCGACCCATCTCCCTGGCTATAGCAAAAGGAATACTATTACTAGCCCAGGCAAATTAGACCAAAAAAAGGCTGAGCTGCTTATAATTTCACCAAAGCTGGAAACTTTTTAAATCGACTTTAGGCATCCCAAATAAGAGTTCCTAGCGTTTGCGACGGATTCTGAGCGCCGCATACTTTTGGGGACCAAAAAACCGCGATTTTGTGGCACTTGTTTCACTATTTGACTTATAACTTAGAAACGACGCATCCTTCAGAAACGTTCACCATTACCAAAATTAAAGAGCATGAAAATGTGCGTCGAATAAATTCCATAACATTTGAAATCGGTTCAGTCGTTCATCAAAATTTGGCAATTTTTTTCAAATTTGCCTAAAAAGTTGGTTGTACTCAAGTTCTAATCTCTGGAACCAACAAACAGCTTCTTCAAATGAAAATTTTGAGTAATAGAGGTTGTAGAGCATCAAATTCTGTATGAAGGGAGGTCTGCATTGTGACATTTGCTCATTCTGATGTAGAGCTAAAAATAAAATAACCGGAAAGTAGTCGTAGTGCTCAATGCTCACTAAGACTGTTATTGTGACGTCAAATAACTTGTTCACTACAGTGGTTCACTCTGGTCCCTCTGTGGTTCCGAGTTTTTTTAAGTTAAGAGGGTCTCGTCGGTCGTCCTTGAGCCAGGGTCTTTGGCTTCCAGGTGTCCCGTTATGTGGAATTGGGAGGGTAACGCGTGCTACCTGGCCCCTTTGTCCTCACTCCCTCTATCTCCCTCTCTCTCCCTTCCCAGGCCAGCTTAGTGTTTGAGCCCTTCCTGTCTCTTCTTTAGTTTATCGTCGACTACGATCCATAGCATATCTATGTTTGAATTCAAATAGTGATTTTAGTACGTTTTTCTGTTCGCAGTGTTCTACAACGTGGTGCGGAGATCGTGAATTCGTGCACTACCTACCTATGAGTGACTCGTAGGGAGCTACCTTGGATGTGGAGCGCACCACTTGTTTCATTTGTGGTTATAATTTTGGATAGGATAAGGATACAGCTACTATAGGGGTAAGGTCACTGCAAACCTTTATTGTGGCCAGTAAGAGGAGAAAGAATAACCACCATACGTGGTTGGAGAAGCAAACGTCAGTCATTATTCACGAAAAGTGTCGAAAAGGAACTTACACCAAGGAGTCGAGTATTTTGAAAGCTGAAAGAGAAGGAAATAACCCAACCATTACGACAAGCCGTGATGTGAAAATGTTTGACTTCAAGAAGCTGTGCTTTATTGTGAGGAGGATGTTTCAGAATTATTTGAAGCCCAAGAAAACAAGCAACGAAAAGACAGACGAGATAGGGTGCATAGGGTTATGACTTTGGATTCGATACGAACTATAAGAGCTGCTGCTGAAGCAAGAGGTGGCGAAGTAGGTGAGGGAATTTTACAGAGGCTTGCCACTGAAACAGATCTGATAGCAGCTGAAAACAGGTACCACGACTCATGTCGTCTGAAATTTCGTAATTATCTGGAAACATCTAACCCTGTTGGCCATTCTGAAACTGCTGAAATGAAGGACTGTATCGGCTTCATTGCCAATTACATGGAAGATAATGAGGACTTATGCCAATTCTCACTGAACCACATAATCCAGTCTTACCCAGGCACCATTCCCAAAAGAAAGAATCATCTCATAAAAAGGCTGCGTGCAAGATTCCAATCGACACAGTATATACAGCCCTCAAAACAGCTGCTAGAAAATGTTAGGAAAAACGACCAAAAATCTGTTTTGTGACTTTCGATCATCCTTTATACATCAAAGCAAGAAAAATCCTTGTTTCATGTAGAGCAGATAGTGAGCTGAGCTTTGTTGTAGCCAGGCTTGGAGGATTCAATATTTTCATGTCATACATGGGTGCAATTGGCTTTATAATGGATGGGAGCTGCCTACAAGATTTATTCAATGTCTGCTTTGCATTGGCATTTACTAAAAAAATAATGTCAGGTCACTATTATTCAAGGGCTGTCAGAGGGCATATATTGGCTCAGCTTGCTTTTGGGAAATTAATTTGTCGGCAATGACATTCAACGAACAAGATGAAACAGCACTGTAGTCTCTTCTCATGAAATATGGGACTGATGAGTTTGAGATTAATGATTCTCAAGTGAATGAAATTATGCGAAAATTTCAACAACAACTAAAAGACTTGGAGGGCAAAAGCCCAACTGCTAAACTTTGGGTGCAGTACTTCCGCATGGTCTCCATACTGAAACAGTTTATAGAAGCCGAAAGGAGTGGGAATTGGAGTTTGCATCTTGAATCAACAATGAACATGATACCTTACTTCTATGCAAGCAGCCACTTTAATTACGCGAAAGCAAGCCAACTGTATTTAGAGGATATGAAGGCACTTGACAAAAGCTCACTCAGACTGAATATGAACAATTTGTGACGAAAGGTTTTTTTACCATAAGAAGGACACAAAAACACTGGTCAGGTGTGTGGTCGGACATGACCATTGAAGAAGTATTAATGAGAGCTGTATCCTCTTGTGGCAGTTTATCACGACGGTGTGGGACCACTGATGGAACCCTGGCAAGATGGGTTGCTGGAATGCCAACTGCATTTGACATTACACACCACATTGAAGAGTACTGTGGAGTATCATTTACCTCATCTGACCAACACGTTAACCCCTAAATGGTTTGATTCCCATGACCCATTTCCTCTGGGACAATCCATCATGTGCATAAGTACTAGGGTATTGGGAGGTAGTAATCCTATGAAAATGGAAAAAAGAGCATGGCCCTAGCTGAGGAAAAACCTAGTAGTGCCCTTACAAACTGTAAAGTGTACTGTCAAGATGAATGGTGATCCCGTCCCTGTCAGCCCTGATAGGATTTTGTCCAGAATTCCTTTTAAAATGAAATCACCTCAATAGCTCAAGTCGTTCGTCTCTTATGAGTTGGCCCCATTCCCACTAACACTTTTCGATAAAGATGGCACAATGCAGAAGATTCAGAAATCGGATTTGTACAAGCTATTCAACCCCGTTAATATTTACATCCCTAGCAATGCAGACTTTGTTGTTGATGGTGGATTCATTTACACAGAGTTGTCTGGAACAGTGGTGAGCAGTTCAATGCAATCATCGAAAAGTACGCTAAGTATGTCAAAACACACTTTGGGTGAAATTGTATGGTCATTTTTGATTGATACCCATAGGATGCTGCTGATAAAACTATCAAATCTGCCGATCGTGCCCGAAGAGCCCAGGCCATGTCTTCACCATCTGTCCTATTTGACGAGACAATGACAGTGGCAATGCCAAAAGAGCATTTCCTGTTGAACGACTGCAATAAGAACCGTCTTATCTCAATGCTGAGAAATAAATTGACAGCAGAAGGGTGTCAAGTCAAGTAGGCAACTGAGGACGCAGACACTTTGATCGTCAACACAGCAGTGGAAAAATCTAGGGAGAAGCCATGGTATTCATTGTCGGAGAGAACACAGACTCATTTGGTCTTGCTCAGTGATCATGCGGCAGTTTGTCATGAGGAAGAAGAACCCATCACCAACATCTATCTGCAGAAACCTGGGAAAGGGAACCATGATACGTTAATTTACTCTCCCAACGACTGCAAGCTCTCAGAAGAAGCAAAACTACATCTGCTGTTTCTTCATTCGTTCAGTGGCTGTAATACCACGTCAGCTTTTTTCTGGAATAGCAAAATCAAAAACATAAATGTGTTCAATAAGAATTCAAACCTTCATGACATAGCTTCATTGTTTACCAACTCAACACACCTGATCAGATTGCAGAGGCTTGTAAAAAGTTAATTTATGCATTGTACGGCGGCAGCAGCAAATCCTTGAATGAGCTTCGCTTCGAACTATTTCAGAAGGCATTTTAGAAGAACAATTTCAATTTGGCAGGTTTACCTCAGACAGAAGCGGCTGCTTACCAGCACTCCTTACGAGTTTACGTCCAGATGCAGATATGGAGGGGTAACAACAGCGTAAACCCATTGAAATGGGGATGGACGACAGCAAAGAGTGGTTTGATCCCCATTCCAACTGCTCAACCACCAGCTCCCGACGAACTCCTGAACACCATATCCTGTACCTGTAAGAAAGGATGCCAGGCAGTTTGCTCCTGCCAGAAAGCTGGGCTGAAATGCTTGGCTCTTGTGCCAACTGCAAGAGGCATTCTTGCTACAACTCCTTGCAGGAAGAAGAGCTCAACCTAGACCCCACCCAATGCGACAACGAGATTGACATGATGGAGGCAGAGGAAGACCTCAAAACATTACCCAAAAGTGATGATTCGGAAGAAGGAAGTGAACCAGGGCAATCATCCCCCAAGCGGCATCGAAAATCGCTAACTTAAACATTTCACCAATATCCTCAGCCTAAAAACTGAATCGATTTATCAATATTATTGTAATTATTAATGACCGAAATTGGAAATACAAATAATTTGTGAATAAACATTTCATTTGATATGAGTTTTACTTTTTTGATCCATTTCTTACCATTTAATAAATGTTATTGTATAGTATACACACAGATGACAAAAGTCATGGGATAGCAATATGCAAATATACAGATGGCAGTAGTATCGCATACAAAATGTATAAATGGGCAGTGAATTGGTTGGGCTTTCATTTCTAGTCAAGTGATTCATGTGAAAAGGTTTCTGACGTGGTTATGGCCGCACGACGGGAATTAACAGACTTTGAAAACGGAATGGTATTTAAAGCTAGATGCATGGGACATTCCATTTCTGAAATGGTTAGGTAATTCAACATTCCGAGTTCCACAGTGTCAAGAGTGTGCCGAGAATACCTAATTTCAGGCATAACCTCCCACCATGGACAACGCAGTGGCCGACTGCCTGCACTTAATGACCGAGACCAACGATGTGTGTGCATAATGGTCAGTGTTAACAGACAAGAAACACTAAGTGATATAACCGCAGTAATCAATGTGGGTTGTACGACGGAGGTGTCCGTTAGGACAATGCGGTGAACTTTGGCTGTACTGGGATATGCCAGCAGAAGACCGACTCGAGTGCCTGTACTAACAGCACGACATCGCCTGCAGCGCCTCTCCTGGGCTCGTGACGATATCGGTTGGACCCTATACGACTGGAAAACCGTGGCTTGGTCAGATGAGTCCCGATTTCAGTTGGTAAGAGCTGATGGTAGGGTTCGAGTGTGGCGCATACCTCACGAATCCATGGACCCAAGTTGCCAACAAGGAACTGTGCAAGCTGGTGGTGGCTGTTGTTACATGGAATGGACTGAGTCCTATGGTCCAACTGAACCGATCATTGGCTGGAAGGGTTATGTTCAGCTACTTGGAGATCACTTGCAGCCATTCATGGACTTCATGTACCTACCCAAACAACAATGAAATTTTTATGAGTTACAATGCGCCATGTCACCGGGCCACAACTGTTCGCGATTGGTTTGGAGAACATTCTGGACAGTTCCAGTTAATGATTTGGCCACCAAGATCGCCCAACATGAATCCCATCGAACATTTATGGGACATAATCGAAAAGTCAGTTCGTGCACAAACTCCTGCACCGGCAACACTTTCTCAATTATGGACATATATATAGGCACCATGGTTTAATATTTCCGCCGGGGACTGCCATCGACTTGTTGAGTCCGTCCCATATCGAGTTGCTGCATTTCGCCGGGAAAAAGGATGTTGGACACGATATTAGGAGGTATCCCATGAATTTTGTCGTATCAGTATATATAGGTATTTTCTGACAAGGTGATGATATGGAATTCCGATTAGCAGTGAACATGAATTGGTATTTATTTCATTGGTGGATAGCCCAATGATTACAACTTCTTTCCAGGTTTTTTATTTTTAATTCTACATCAGAATGAGCGAATTACACAATGGTGACCTCCCTTCACCCAGAATGTGATGCTCTTCAACCTCCATTACTCAAAATTTGCATTTGAAGAAGCTGTTTTTTGGTTACAGAGGTTGAAATTTGGGTACAACCAACTTTTTAGGAAAATTGGAAAAAAATTTCCAAATTTTGACGATCAATAGCGGCAGAACGGCTGAATCGATTTAAAATTTTTTAGTAATTATTCGACGCACAATTTCATGCTCTTTAGTTTTTGCAATGGTGAACTTTTCTGTAGGATGCGTCGTTTCCGAGTTATAAGCAAAATAGTGAAACAAGTGCCAAAAAATCGCAGTTTTTTGGCACCCAAAAGTTATGCGGCGCTCAGAATCCGTCGCAAACGCTAGGAACTCTTATTTGGGATGCCTCAAGTCGAATTAAAAAGTTTCCAGCTTTGGAGGAATTTTTCGCAGCTTAAAGGTTAATTTTCCTGTACTATACTTTAAATGTGTATATATTTCCATCGCTCACGCCGGGGCCGGGGTGATGGGAGTGTATCGCAGCGCGGTAAAATAAACGTATTTCTCTCTCTCTCTCTCTCTCTCTTTCTCTCTCTCTCTCTTTCGGCGATATATAACGGAATATGAAAAATTGTTTAAACACATTTTTGACGAAATGCTTTCCGGGCTATATGATATATATTTTTTTTTACAAAAACAGACCTTCTCGAGGATGCCGACAATGACCTGGGTGCCTGGGGCTATATATATAACAGAATAGGAAATTGTTTAAACGTGTGTTTTTGAAATACTTCCCGCGTTGCCCGATGCTATATTAGTTGTCCTATTTTACAAAAACAGATATTTGTCGAGGACGACGCCAATGACCGGGGCCTGGGGCTATATATAACGAAATAGAAAATTATTGAAACACGTTTTTGAAATACTTCCGCAATGCCTGAGGCTATATGTGTTTACGCATCGTTACAAAAACAGAACTTCTCGAGGACACTGCCATTGCCTGGGGTGTAACATTATTTCTACTATGTTTCCCAAATTCATGCATCGCCTGGGGCTATGGGCGTTTTTGTAGGGAGACGCGGGCATTGCTGTTGGGAAACACCTGAGGCTGCATCTATCCACTCCACCACCGTGGCCCCCCTCGCTATTAAATGCGAGAGCCCGATGTTTAGCATGGTGTCTATCTGCTATACCACCGCGGCCTCCAAGAATCGAGGCGTCTATCCATTACAACAGCGCGACACCGCCCATAGCCTGGGGCTATGTCATAGCTCCCAGGGAGTGAGTTGTCTATCTGCTACGTCACCCTGTAGCCCGAGGTTATGTCATGGCGTCGTGGCGGGCGTTGTTGTAGGGAGCAACCTACCAGTGGCTATGTCTTGGCGTCGTGGCGTGCGTCGCTGTAGGGACACACCTGAGGCTGCGTCTATCCATTCCGCCAATGCAGCACCCCTCCCTATTATATGCAATAGTGTGAAGTTTAACATTACGTATATCCACTGCATCCCCGCGGCCCCCGTTGAGCTGCCACAAAAATTCGCAAAGTCCCGTAGCCTCAAGCTATTTGAACTCGGAGCCTCGGGCGATTATAACGATGGGGGGGGGGGGGCCCTGTGCTTGGGAGCCGCCTGAGGCTATTTCTTAAAGTCTGAGCGTTGTCTTCGGGAGCCACAGCCTGAGGCTATGTAGGAAAACAAAATAGTTGCCATGGAATGTTCGAGAAACACAAATTTAAACTTTTGAAATATTTGAAACTTTTAAAAAATTTAAAACTTTTGAAGAAAATTTTTGAAAACATAAAAAAAATTTTTTTTTTTAAATTTGGGACATTTTTTAAAACAGAATGGCCACCGTCAAAATGGAATACCATAGCAGGTTGTTTTCATGCTGGCTACCTAGATGGCCGCTGTAGAAGTGGAATGAAAGAGCATGATGTTTACGGTTTTCTTACCAAGCTTCTGGCTCCCTTGCTCCCACACAGCACGCTGCCGTTGAACCAACATTATCTAAATACTATAAGCCATTGCATATCTAGCCAACCATCAACCAACCATCTTCCCCTCCAACGAACCATTGGCTAAACATTAAATACACCACCTACCCCATAAATTCCCTCCAACGGTTTAACCACTGCAGCTCAATCCCCTCCCCAACACTAATAATTTGTGCTAATAATTTTACAATGACGTCACATAGTTTGCTCGTGATTGGTTGTTCGTCATGGGATATCTCGTCCTCTGCAGGTCCTCTGCTCACTCTATTCTCTGACGTTTTCAGCCTTTAGTCTGATAAGTTATTTCATGATTGAATTATTAATAAAATCATGCATGGTATTTTCGGGAATTCTCGCAATTACACATATATTTTTCCACTAAAATAAAATATGTTCGTTTCAGTGAGCTACTGGAGTGTAGATACAAGGATGAAGAGTTCCTATAATGTGACCAGCATCCCGACTACGCCCTTGTGGTACAATCGGTGAATCCAGATGGACTGCCTACATTGCCAACGATACCATTCGCAAAACATTTTGTTTAGGCCTTTCAAAATTGGAATGCACGAGCTCCACTGGGTGATAGACAGTATTATCTTCTGTGCTCTTCTCAGCCAACAATCCACCATTCCGCCAGTCTTCAAATATTTCAATGAATATTTCCAAACGAGCATACTAGCTGACCAAACACATGTCCAAACCAAACACCCAGGTCCACCGACCAGACCAACCAACCGGGGGTCAATGATAGCTCAAAATTCCATACTCCAAAATTCACAAGTCAAAACATAAATTATAACTCAAAACCATACCTCTAAATTACACACAAAAACATACTTCAAAATAATACCTCAAATAACATTACTCAAAAACCACACCTAAAAATAATACCCTAAAAACGAAACCTCATAATCATATCTGAAAAAACTTGCTTCATAAACGAACCTCAAAGCCATGCCTCAAAAACCATTCATTAAAAACCATATCTCAAACAACCTACTTTAAAAAATACTTCAAAATCATACCTACAGAAACATACGATACCTCAAAATACATAACTCTAAACCCATACTTTTAAAAACATGCATAAAAAACTTGCATCAAAACCTACCTCAGACATCATTCCTCAAAAACAAATGAAAAGTCTGCATCGAAATTAACTTCAAAAACATAGCTAACAAACCATACCTCAAAATCATACTTCAAAAACTATACCTCAAGAAACAAACCTCGAAAAACATGCCTCAAGATCACACCTAAAAAAACACCACATTAACCATACCTCAGGACATACCTCAAATATATAACTCAAAAATACCTAGAAAATGTACCTCAAAACCATACCTCAAAATCATACCTAAAACCATACATCAAAAGACATGCTTTAAATATGCCTCAAAAAACATAACTCACGAAAATTAATTCCCGAAAATATTACTCCCCCAATATATTCGTCAGTTCATTCATTACTCAGATAAAATTTCGCCTTCTTTAAACGACCCGAGAAAGACATAATACTTCGGACATAACCATAGCCCTCATTGTGCTTCTGATCGCAGAAATTTTATTTAAAATAAACTGGCATGTTAATTGGACGAGCTTCGGAAAAATAATGCAGCACCACGATCTGCGAAGATAAATTCCACCAACGACACTCTAGCTCTAAAGAAAAGAAAACTTAGTAGTGGAAAAAGAGGGAATATGATAAAGGAGATAACAAATACAGTTTTCGTGATGAAGACGATCGTTTTTTTCCTGATGCACCCAAACATCGCCCGAAAATCTGGTACAACACTTGACCTCAGGAAGATAGAAGACGACAACGCTCACTAGGTATTTCTCGAAGACCCTATTAAACTTGCTTATAGACTAAAACATTTTATTTATCTGCAAAAATGTGGAGATCAAAAATATATTGATGAGATATCTTCAATAATCGGTCAATTGAAGGAAAGGGGTTACATTTAATGAAACCATTATACTATACACGATTTCCAATCATTTCAAATATGCAAAGTTCGAGTCTATTAGGGGCCTCTGTTTTTAGTTATTATACTAATCGCACTCCCACCTAGGTGAACCGGGTTCAATTCCCGGTGGGGTCACTCCCAGATTTTCGCATTTGGGAATCGTGCCGGACGATATCGCAGGTAGGCGGGTTTTCTCAGGGGATGTCCCGTTTGCCCCACCTTTTAATTCTGGCGCTGCTCCATACTCACCTCGCTTCACTCTCATTGGCTCTCATGACCTCGATGTCAAGAGCCGCCAAATCTCTTCACTCATTAGAGTGTATGAAATAATAAAACTAGAAGTTACTGATATCCTACTAATATTATAATCGCGAAAGTTTGTGAGGATGGATGTATGGATGTTTGTTACTCTTTCACGCAAAACCTACGGAATGGATTTTAATAAAATTTTACGATAATATAGCTCATATATCACAATAGCACATAGGCTATAATTTATAAAGATATATGGTGTAAATTGGCCAAAATATAACGATTATTGTCAAGTAAGTCAGAAAAAATTCTGCCATCTGCGAGCTATTTTGGCGTGCGCTGCAAAAAAAAACCGTAATAGTTACACGAATATAGTGTATGGTGGAAATGTTTCTCTTAAATAGTTCTACAAAAACATCTGCGACAGCATATATCTGTATTTTATGTGTAAGCCATTATTGCCAAACTAGTGAACCATAAATACAATAAAATTTGATACTATATTTCCAATGCACATTTTATAGTAACAAATTGATTCTTTATCAAAATAAATACTGTTATCGCTTCTGATATTTAAAGTAGAAAAACTTTGTCTTTTACACTACATAATTTGGACAAATATTTTAAAAGTTACGACGATGAGAAAGTGAGTGGGCGCACTCAGTGTAATATTTTGCTTACGAACTATTTCTTTCTGGGTATTACCAGCACACCTCTTTTGTCACTGTTTTTATTCATATTAATCACACAAACTCGCCAGAGCTTGATCGCTGTCTACAAGACATATAAAACAATCGATTGTTGATGGGTGGAGTGGTAGTGTTGCTGGCAGGGGATTTTAGACAGACTGTACCTGTTATCGAGAGTGGCACTGCAGCAGAAGAAATTAACGCATGTCTGAAAACATCATATCTGTGGACCAAAGTTGAAAAGCTTTATCTCACCACTAACTTGCGAGTCCAGTTATTCAGCAATGTCGAGTCAGGTGCATATGCTCAAAAACTCCTCGAAATTGGTGAAGGCCGTCTAGAAACCGACCAAGAAAGTATGGTTCTTTTCACACACCAATTTTGTCATGTTGTGGATTCGGAAGACGAGTTTATTACTCAAGTTTTTCGAATCTGCAACAATACATTCACGACGAAAATTGGTTGTGTGAAAGAACCTTACTGGCACCAAAAAATGAGACTGTTACGAAAATAAATAAAAAAATTTTGGACAAAATAACCAGCGAAACATCAATGTACAACTCCATCGACACAGTCATGTCATCCGATGACACTACGAGCTATCCCGTGGAGTTCCTAAACTCTTTGGCGCTACCTGGGGTCCCATCCCATAAGCTGGAATTAAAGGAAGGTCTAGGTATACCCGTTTTGTTAACGCGCAACTTGGACGCGCCAAGATTATGCAACGGTACTCGGTTGCGAGTCACCGAACTAGGAAGGCATATTGTGAAGGTCACAATCTTAACTGGAGAAGCCAAGGGAGTCAATGTGCTTATACCACGCATCCCAATTGGACCTAATCACTTACCATTTAATTTTAAACGTCTGCAGTTCCCATTAAAAGTTACATTTTCAATGACTCAACAAATCACAGGGTCAAACCTTAAAGGTAGCAGGAATACATTTGGGCGCGCCATGTTTTTCTCACGGTCAGCTCTACGAATTTTGCTCACGTGTTTCTAAATCGCAAAATCTGCACGTTTACGCTGAAAAAAAATCGTTTAACATAGTTTATAGGAGTATATTGCAGTAAATATAAGCCTAAAAAATATAATTATTACTCATACAATAGAATAGGCTATCATTTCTAAAGATATATACGTAGACGTAGTCGCGGGTTGCCGCTAGTAACTAATGAACCTTCTTTCCTCTACATTGGTGCAAAAAAATTTGTTATTATGTTCTTAGAAGCTTAGTTGGTAGGTAGGACTTGACGTCTCCTTGACATAAATACCATGAGAGATGAAACGAGACACACATGCAAAAGAACTGAGATAATCACAAATCACAAGTTTCTTATCTGGAACTCGAACACAAAAAATTGGAATATCAAGCTAGCGTACAATCAACTGCATCACGAGAGTAGGATTCGGAGCATCAACTTCGGATATAATAAGTCTAAAGTTTGGAAAGTTAGGGTTCACAAACTTAAAATATGTAAATGGCCATTATTTAGAAAATATGTTCCAGAGCGACTTTAAAACATGTAGCTTTACATGGCATACCATACCGCTACTTGTGCAAGAATTTTGTGGAAATAGGTGGATTGGTCTCAGAGATATGGCATAAAAACCATGTTTCCTTAATAACAGCTATCTCACAAAATTGCCTAAAAAAAGAGGTTCTGTATATTATGCTTTAAATAGAAACTGTCCATGTAAAAATTAGGTTGAATTTGGTAAAACTGTTAAAAGATATGTCAAATATATAAATATATAGAGTTAGTATCAGACCTTCCATACCAGCCGTTTTTCTCGAAAACGTTGCGCATCCGAGCTTTGTCAGTGCGTGTTGCTGAAAATCATAGTACCGCTCTTCATTTAATTGTTCATCAAAAAATAAGGTCCGATTACTTGATCATGGATAAGCCCACACCAGGTATTAGGGATCCAAATATGTTGATTGTCTTGCCAATGTAAGCAATGAGGGTTTTCTGCTGACCAATAGTGAGCATTGTGGATATTTACATCCCCATTAGGTTTGAAAGTGGCCTGATCTGTCCACAGTATGATAGTAGGAAATTCCAGATTTTGATTTTAAAACCAGTTGCAGAAGGCGATTATTGTCTGTAACTCATATTTTCTTAATACCTGATAGACATGAATATGGTAGGGATGTACTTTTGCTCACCCCAGAATCCAGTTCTATTCTTCGAGTAGAAATATGTGTGTCCAGATTTACTGCAGCAATAATATCTGCACTTGTATCGTCTGTAACTCTTCCTCTGACTTAAATTGTACGATTGTGGTTCGGTTGCACCTGGCCACTCTTGCGAATCCGTGCCCCCAATCGCTGAAAAAAAATTCGTGACTGGCGTGGACGATATTGATACCTCCCTGCATGAACCCGCTCTTCTTGTCGGTAATTCTGGCGTCATTCTCAGAGCACCATACGCATATTAAATGCCTCTTCGTTAAAATACGCCATAAATTCACAATTTACATAAACAAATTAAAGCCATGCTATAAATCTTTCACAGTGCACATACCGCCAAAATACATCTTGTTGGACATGAGGATTGGCACAAACAGAGAAGAAATGCAAGTAATGCTATCTAGCATCAACAATTCCTGCTCGCCTCATTTTGGCTGGCTTGGCGTGGCGCGATGCAAAATGAGTGTGCCAGAGAGTATTTTGGTATCATCAAAACAGCGAAACAAATCAAAAAACTTTCCAGACAAAAGATCTCCAGTTTTGCAAGCCCTATCAACGATACTAATTTTGTACTTTCATCCAACTTAAAATTCTGAAGTTACCTTTGTTTCCTCCCGTTTCCAGCACATTCAAGAAAATGTAGGGTTCGCTTCAATTCGTCTTTATGGGTTTGCCTACAAAGCATTATACCCGAAAAGAGTAAATGCAATATTTTCGAGAAAAAGAGCTGGTAATGGGACATTATGTATATTACCGCCATTTTTAAAATCAATGTCTGATCCCAATTAAATTATGTAACTTTACATAGCCTTCTGTAGCACTAATGATGTGCAAAATTTGGTAGAAATTAGTTGGACTTTTCCAGAAACATGAAAAAAGGTTAAAATTTTTAATCTGGCTCTATTTTGTGAAAAAGGAATGCAAAAAGTATGTCTGTATACATAACTGATGCTTGTAATGAATACTTGAAGTGTACAAAATTTGGTTGTGTTTATTTGAATGTTTTATATTTATAATATACTTAACTAAATAATTGATATTAACACCACTATAAAAACCGGCGGCAGCCTAATGTTGCACCAATTGCATGAAAGATTTGGTGGAAATCGGTTGGTTGATACTCGAAATATGGCATAAAACCTCCATATTTTAATTGGCCCTCGTCATAAATGAAGAACAAAAAGGTTATGTATAAGACATTCCATGATCATCATATATAATGCCATTATACAAGAAATGTTGGAATCAGTTACATAGTTTCGTACACTAAGCTAAAATTATTTAATAGCAGCTATTCTAAAAATAATGGTCTTCCACATGTTAACTTACAAATAAATATCGCCTACAACAATACAACTTCTTTGCCAAATTTTGAAGAAATTGGATGATTTTTTTTTTTCGAGAAAAAAAACGAAAACTTTGTTATTTATGAAGGGGTATCTTACAAAATTTCGGAGATGTGAATATATTAACACAGATTAGATGGATATACACTTACATTTGTAAAAATGCAACACCAAGAATGATACACGTGATTGAAATGAACTTTATGCCACAGTTTAGGTACATGACAATACACAATTAATTATGATTACAGAACAGTACATGATCCCTGTCCATTATAATTCACTTAAGTGTGAAGCCCCCACATGCTGCAATCAGGGACCCTAAACGTCGTGGCATGGAATCAAAGAGGACCAGGATGTGTTCCTTGGGAATCTCCCTCCATGCGGTTTGTATGCGAGTCCACAAAGCATCAACAGTGGTTGCTGGAGCACTGTGACGAAAAAGTAGCTGACCAACCATGTCCCAGACATGTTGGAAAAGCGATATGCCAGGCGAACGTGAAGGCCAGGGAAGCAGTGTTATCCGTCGTTTATTGAAGAAGGCTTGCACATTCCTCGTCACGTGCAGCCAGGCATCGTCCTGCTGAAAAATGGCATGTGGAGTTGTCTGAAGGATGGGCAGTACCTCGGGCTCCAAAACCCACCTGATGTAGTGAATGCTATTCAGCTTGCCCTCAATCCATAGGAGTCGAAGTCACATGTTTTATCCAATGGTGCCCCAAACCATCACACTTGGCATTTGTCCGCTATGCTGCTCTACAATGCCGTCTGCTATATTGCCGTCACCACGGTAGCGTTTAACACGCATGCGGCCATCACTGTAGGACATGTTGAAGCGGGACTCGTCCAAAACACTACATTTTGTCACTCGGCACGCTAGCGACGGCGTTCACATGCCCACTGCAGTCCGAGGCATTTGTGGTTTCTGGACAATGAAAGCCGATGCAATGGCATGTGTGCCACCAGTCCAGCCCACAGCAGACGTTGCCAAACCGTCGATGCAGACAGGTTCACTCTCATTGCATTGCTCCAGTATCGAGCCAACTCTGTGGATGAGACTGTACTGTCCGTAACGGCCATGCGGACAAGATGGTGGTCATCCCATGCTGCGTACGACCATCTCCTATCCACTGGTTCCACACATGCATCACTGTCGTAGCAGCATGCCCTGTATGAGCCGAAATGTCATGGTATGACAAACCCGTTTCCTGGAGACCGATCATTGTGCCCCATTCGAACTCACTCCCATGCTGATTGGGCGCGCTTCGATGTCGACGAAGCATATTGACACTTGATTTCACTTTATTTGATGGCTCTACACTGACTGAGCTTGGCGTAACACTACCCTTTCCGGTCACAAAAGAGACGTCACGGCTGAGCCTATGTGTACGCCATTTCTCTGCAGTCGTAATCACTTATTGCTGGTGCATTCTTATACACATCCTCCGAATTTGGTTTCATTCGAAGTATTCTTTCTTGGTGTGTCAATTTTCACAAACAATGATGTAATAGGTACTGCCAGCATACAAAGTTAAGTTGAAATGTTTTCGTTGTTTCAAAGATATGACAAACTAAGTTAAAATGTTTATATGGCTGCCATTTTGAAAATAAGTGTCTGATGAACTTAAAACACAGTAGTTTACATGCCCTACCATAATTATTCACCTTTGCTAAATTTGGTATAAATATGTTGTTTTTTCCGGAAATAAAACACAAGCATTTAAATTTGTTTTGTGATGCTATCTTACAAAATGGGTGACATGAAAATTTGTGTCGTCACATATCATGGTTGTAATATATACTCACAGCATACAAAGTTAAGTTGTAATTGATTACAGGGTTTCGACGAANATGAAAATTTGTGTCGTCACATATCATGGTTGTAATATATACTCACAGCATACAAAGTTAAGTTGTAATTGATTACATGGTTTCGACGNAAAATGGGTGACATGAAAATTTGTGTCGTCACATATCATGGTTGTAATATATACTCACAGCATACAAAGTTAAGTTGTAATTGATTACAGGGTTTCGACGAAATAGTGTATATAGCTTAAGTGGCTATATGACAGTAGTTTTGAAAATAAGTGCATATCATACTTTAAACATGCTTGTATACATCGGCTGCTGCAATGCTACTTGTTTGCCAAATATGGTAAAAATCGTTAATTGTATCGCGAGTTATGACATAAAAACTTCACTTCTTCAAGTGACGTTATCTTAAAAAATGGTGGGCAAAAGTAGTAATTTCTTGTAACATATGAAACTTGTAATAGATACTGTTAACATACAAAATTTGCTCGAAAATGGTCGAACCGTATGATAGTTATACCAAATAAACCATAAATATTTGTATGGCCACCTTTTTGAAAATACAATTCTTATCAAATTAAATCGCACAAATTTATAGTGCCTGTCATAGTATTACTTGCATGCCAAAATTGGCTAAAATTGGTTATGTAGTTTTCGAGATATAATGTAAAAGGTATATTTTTTTGTGTGCTGATATCTTCCAAAATGACTGACCAACAACATCAATCTCTACATTTTATTATTACACAATACACTATCAATGAACAAAAATTGGTTTAAATTGGTAGAAGGATTCCTGAGATGACATGTCACCCAAAATGTGATAATTGCTGCCATTTTGAAAGTAAGTGTCCGTTGTTGTGGAAAGCTATATAAGTCATGTGTCCTTAGTAAATACTGTATGTTTTCTGAGTTTGGTAAAATTTGGTTCATGCGTTAAAAAAAATGAAAAAGAGGGGTCACACACTTAGTCACACACAAGACTACACTTAAACACACATGCACACTCAGGCAAGAAAGTTATCTCATAAACATTTCTTTCCTTCGGAAAGTAGGTTAAAAAGCAAATTTATGCATACACAGTAAAGTGTGTTTAATATCTTGAAACTTTTCCAACTGTATTTCTGAAACACTTACTAATTATGCGGTTTATAATATCGATAGGTAGAGTTTATTTTAGATGAAATGTCTGCAAGCAGGAGCACGAGGAGCATTGTGGTTCGATCTTATGTATTAGGTTATTCTTAGGTCGTTTAAAAGCGAGTAAGTTTTACTTGACAAACGAATAACTGAGAAATGTTTTGAGGAATGTATATTTTGACTTATGGAGGTGTGGTTTTTAGGTGTGTTTGAGGCATGCTTTTTTTTTGTTTTTTAAGAATATTTTTTTATGTATGGTTTATGAAGTACGGTTTTGAAGTTTGGTAATTGAGGCACGCATTTTTTAGGCATGTTTTGGGGTGTGATTTTTATGCATTTTTTTGTTATGGATGTACAGGTATGATATTTGAGTTATGATATTGAGGTGTGATTTTGAGGTATGTATTTAAGATATGTTTTTTATGTATGGTTTTTGAGGTATAAATATTACGTATGTGTTTCTGGTATTTTTTGAGATAATATTTTGAGGTAGAGTTTTAGAGGTAAGTTTTTTGAGGTTCGTATGTTATGGTATGATTTTGAGGTATCGTTTTTGAGGTATTGTTTTGAAGTAAGGTTTTGAAGGTATTTTTATGAGGCATGTGTTTGAGGTATTTTTTAGGTATAATTATTGGTATGTTTTAGATGTCTGACTTTAAGGTATGGTTTTGAGGTTTTGTTTTTTATTTCTGTTTTATGAGGTATTGTTGTAGAGGTATGTTTGACATCTGGTTGGTTTGTCTGGTCAGTAAATTGGGATTTAGTCCTGATATTTGGTTGGTCAGTTAGTATGCATTGTTTGAAAAATTGATTGAAAGATTTAATTATCTATAGAATGACGAATTTATGGCTGCGAAGAGTACCAAAAATAGGACTGCATTTCACCTGAGTTTGTCTTGTGCATTCAAAGTTTCAAGGGCCTAACCATAATCGTTTGCGAATTCTATCGTTGGTAATGTATACAGTCCAGTAAGAGTCACCAATGGTTCCACCAAAAACGAAGTCTTAATGATGGTCGCAGACATGCCATTAAACGAACACTTCATACACTGGAGAGCCAAAAAAAACTGGTATAGGCGTGCGTATACAAATAACAGAGGTATGGAACAAATCAGAGTAAAGCGATGCGCTCGGCAGCGCCTATATAAGACAACAAGCGTCTGACAAAGTTCCTAGATCGGTTACTTCTTCTACAATGGCAGGTTATCAAGATTTAAGTGAGTTTGAACGTGGTGTTATAGTCGGCGCACGAGAGATGGGACATAGCATCTCCGAGGTAGCGATAAAATTAGTATTTTCGCGTACGACCATTTCACGAGTGTACCGTGAATATCTGGAATCCAGTAAAACAGCAAATCTTCGACATCGTTGCGGCCGGAAAAAGATCGTGAACGAACAGGACAAACGACGACTCACGAGAATCATTACACGTGACAGACGTGCAACCCTTTCTCAAATTGGCGCAGATTTCAATGCTGGGGCATCAAAAGTACCAGCATGCGATCTATTCAACGGACCGTCATTGATATGGGCTTTCGGAGTCGAAGACCCACTCGTGTACCGTTGTTGACTGCACGACACAAAACTTTACGCCTCGCCTGGGCCCGCCAACACCGCCATTGGACTGTTGATGACTGGAAACACGTTGCCTGGTCTGACGAGTATCGTTTCCAATTGTATCGGGCGGATGTACGTGTACCGGTTTGGAGACATCCTCATTAATTCATGGACCCTACATGTCAGCAGGGGACTGTTCAAGCTGGTGGTGGCTCTGTCATGGTATGGGCCGTATGCAGTTGGCGTGAAATGGGATCCCCTGATACGTCTAGATACGACTCTGACAAGTTACAGATACGTAAGCATCCTGTCCGATCACCTGCATCCATTCATGTCAATTGTGCATTCCGACGGATGTGGACAATTCAAGCAGGACAATGCGATACCCCACATGTCGAGAGTTATTACCGTGTGGCTCCAGAAACACTCTTGTGCCTTTATAAACTTCCATTGGCCATCTAAATCACCAGACATGAGCATTATTGAGCATATCTGGGATGCCTTGCATCGTGCTGTTCATAAGAGATCTCCACCACCTCGCACTCCTATGGATTTATGGACTGACCTGCAGGATTCATGTTGTGAATTGTCTCCTGCATACCTTCAGATATTAGTCGAGTCCATGCTACGTCGTCTTGCGTCACTTCTGCGTGCTCGAGGGGGCCCTACACGATATTAGGCAGGTGTACAATTTTTTTGGCTCTTCAGTGTATTTATATTTTCACTCCAGTAGCTCACTGGTCCGAACAGATTTTTCACTTAGGTGGCAAATTGTACATGTAATTGCGAGCATGCCCGATAATACCCTACAAAATTTTATTGAGAAGTCGAACATAAAATAATGTTCCGTGTTGAATACTGGGGAAGTCTGGGATGATAGAATGATCTGTCGCCTCTCACATTGCACGAAGGACTGCGACACGGCGCTTCTTTGGTTACATTAATTACCTGCAGAGGACGATACATCAGTTGACCAGCAACCAATCACGAGAAAACTATTTGATGTCATCATAAAATCACGAGTGTATTCTAGTGATGGTAGAGCATGGAACAGTAATGGGTTAAATCGTAGGAGGGTGATTATGGGTTGAAGTTGGTTGTAATTTAAAGCAAATGACTCGTTGGATGGTTGTAGTTGGGTTGGTGGGGTTCGGCTGTATAACCCATGGGATATTATGAAGGGGGAGGGGATTGATTTAACACCCAATGTAAATTTGTGATAGGGGTTAGTCTTCCTCTGGTAGTCGTGCTGAAGACATGTGAGCTCCAGTATCTTTACGAGAATCGAACCCAGGATCTCCAACATGTAAGTGTTAGAAGAATGATTTACATAATTTCCATAAATTTTGCGTCTTTTTGCCATTTTTATTAAATCTCATATTCTTATTATTTTTTAATTTATTTTTTAATTTTTCCCGATTTTTTCGATTTGTTCGGTTTCGACTTTGCTTGGTATAAGGGTCAAGGCCATGGGAATCCAACATAATGGTTGAGGTAATAATGTAACATTTTCATGATTTTTACGATTTTTCCCGAAATGTTTCGATTTTCTTGATTTTTCATGTTCAGCGTGAAGTTCAATTTCGTGGTAAAGCAATATGGTAGTCGTTATTAATAATGTAAATTTTTCGGATTTTTATGATTTCTTCCTGCATTTCAGCAATTTATCTCGATTTTTCCACATAAAAGTGATCAAGGTCAAAGAAATGAGGTCAAGGTCAGGGACACTCATGGTCACCTGCATCCAAGATAGTGACCGGGAGACGTCCTAATATGGCTGCTGGCTGGCGCTGTTATATAATGCCACTGTTCCGGACTCAGCCAAACCATTCTTCTATTTCAATATAATATATTCAATAGTCTTAAAGGACATTGAAAAATTATTGTATAATTTATTTTTTAATATTTTGTAATGACGGTTTTTAATAAATAGATAGCATAACGCCAGTACCAAACCTGACTGAAGATAACATGAAATAATTGTTTGTAATAGCTTAATCATTAATAATTTTAAAAATCCATAACTTACGGAAACGTGATATAATTAAAACTGTTGATATATGTTATTATAATAACAGTCAAATAACAAAACCAAACTTTGATTATTTAACTTATTCTGAGGTAGATATCAGGGATTTATATAAATTGAATAAAAATGATTTGAAATAAATAATTCATCTTTCTACTCATATACACTAGAAATAGAATAACAGATAAAAATTATGAAGTTGAAAAGGGCTTTAAGATTATGCTACAAATGGGTAATACAAAAGTTATACTAATTTAAAAGAACCTAAATATATTACGAATTCTTGAAAACCTAAGATATTTAAGACATTATATGACATATAGTATACCCTTAATATACACAATAGACTCAAAGAAAATATTTAATTACAAGGTAATTTTGGCATTCCAATTGAAAATTTATTATAATTATATAAATATACGATATTAAAAAGTTTTACAATAATAGAAAAAATATTAGTACTAACACAAATGCATGAATTCTAAAAAAAAAGTTGCTCATTATTGAACTGCCAAAAATTATTAAAATTAATGTATTAACACAAAGATGGAAGATCATAAAGTGTTTCTTTCGTAAAAATTATCTCTATTATGTCCAGCAGGTTAATTGCAACATATAACAACGAAATAAGAAATGCAGGTCTAAATATTGGTGAAATATTAGATAAATAATAAAATCCTATAGCAGTTGCTATTAAATAGAACGATTCTCATGTCAATGTATAAATTAATCTATTTTATTACGATAAAATATATAATATAAATTTACTAGTAGTTACAAAACTCAAAAATTATAAGCATATAAAGTTATTATACTTAGAGGATTGTGAAACACACACATTTTTGGATAGAAGACTTATCATGGTTAGTTTCAACAACGAAAAGTATTAATTAAACATTATAAATCATATGTTTGTGATATGTGATATGTGCCTTTATTACATATTTTTTCCAAAAAATTAGTTAAGCATAGAGGAGATTGTTCTACAAATGAGGTAGTAAAGAATACATATCTAAGAAAGGTGAAAATAGTTTTGAAAGGATAGCAGCGTACAATGAAAGTTCCATTTACAATTACAGCAGACTTTGAGTCATTATTGAAGAAAATTCAATTATGTAACCTAATTCAAGAATGTTAAATATTTAAATTAATGAAAAAATACTTAGTTTTAACACATGATTTTTATCATGGATTTTATAATGTACTACAGATATAATCTCAGTAATTAGCATATAGTTGCACATAATTACAGTTGAATGATTAATCATATACTATGAAGTATCACTTGCACGAAGCATCCAGTATATAATAATTGTAATCTGCAACTAAAATTATCTCATTTTTTCCCATTTCCTTTTATAACTAAGCTGACTCTGATGCAAAGAAGTTATTAAAGAGCTAGTCTATGATCATAAAAATATTGTTTTATTGCAAATTATGAAGAAAATTACACCACTTTTGCGAAACAAACAAATAATCTCAAAGTGAGATCGGTTCATACATTTAAGTTTATGGCTAGAAGTTTAAATTAAGTAGCATCTCAAGTTTAAATTAAGTAGCATCTAGAATATGCCTCAAATGAAGCATATTCGAAGGTTTTACCTGAAGATGTAGTACATCTAGTTATTATAAAAGGTGTTTATGTCTATGACTATAGAGATAGTTCGAAAATTGTGAATATATTACAATTCCTTCGAAAAGAGCTAATTCTACAATAAACCAAATGAATGTGATAAAAGTAGTGATTACTTTTACCATGCAAATTATTATTGAACCGATTCAATATTTAAAAAAATCTAGGAGAATACCATGAATTATACTTACTGAATTTTAAAACTTTAAAGAATCGTGTATGTATGACTATGGCCTAGATACAGGATGGCATTGTACTACGCCAGGGTTATCCTAGGACGCAATGTTAAATATGACGAAACAACCACTACATTTATATAACTATCATAAGTGAAGTGGAGAGGTTTAGGCGGCTCTTAACATCGTGATCTTGAGAGCCGATATGGCTAAAGTGAGGTGACTATGGAGCAGCGCTGGATGCAATGGCGCTAAAATGGGATATACCCGAGAAAACCCGCCGACCAGTGGCATCGTCCGGCAGGATTCCCACATGCGAAAATCCAACATCCCACCTGGAGTCGAACCCGGTTCGCCTAGGTGGCAGGTAAGTAGTCTGACCACTATACCACTGCGGCTCCTAACAACGATAAGATTTTAGTGATAGAGAAGGGTATTAAGGGTGGAATATCTGTGTTATAAAATGTCAGTTAAACAAATACTACATACTTAGAAGAATGTGGTAAATATAAAAAATGTAATTCTTTAATGTTACTTGATGCAAATAAGTTTTATGAATGGGAAATGTGTCAATATTTAAAATATGGAGGTTTTCAATATCATTTTTATTATTATTTCTCCTTTCTACATCAAATTGAATAAACTTCAATATTCTGTGTATTTTTGTAAGTTTTAAACCATAAGCATGACATTGTTTTGAATTACAATGGTGTAGTTCATAATTTAAATTATCATACAAATTTGTTAACAAAATTTACTGATTACCTCCGGTAATTAACATTTTATATATTGGATTGATAAATTTCCTAGCTAAATGGTTATAGAGATGTAATATTTCCTTTTTTCTATACATTCACACTCACGTGTACAGCTTTTAGATGCACTATAATACATTTTTCTTTGGTTACCAGTTTCAATGGTTTAATAAGTGATTATATTTCTTTGATTTCCTGAAATTTTTCTTATTAATTGTATATTTTTTATGAGAATCTGACCCTCTATGTACAACCAGCAAATTATAATCTGAATAGCTACATAATAAGAAAAACCGGATGCTTCATGCAACTGATAATTCATTGTACGTTATTCATCATTAAAATTTAATTATAGAGTATTTATTTGTAAGTATTAAGATTATTTATTTATTTTAATACTACCATATAAAATCCATTACCAACATCATCTCTTAAAATTGAGCATCTTCTAATTAATTTAATTTTAGTTATCATACTTTAATTAGGTTTCCACATGATTTTATTTTCATTCATAGTGTCTCAAAATCTGTTTTGATTGTAAAGGAACTTTTTTTACTTTTAAATAATGTTATTTACATTTCTTATGTAGCTCAAACGTAACTGCCTGATTTGTAGAACAATCGTCTATATACTTATCAGATTTTTTCTCGAGAAGTAGAGTATTGAAGTCACACCTCACATACATGTATATTTTTTTGGTATGTTATTTCTCTGTGTTGAAACCAACGATGTCAGTTTTTTTTTGTAACTCTTAATGGATATGTATTATATTATTCATCGTGAGAATAAAGATTATTTGATAAATCGACCTTAGATTCTATCTATAAATATAATAAACTGTTATGGGGTATTCACATTTATCTATTATTTCGTCTACATATATATAGACTTTCGTTTTATATTTCTTTATTCTGGGTGTATATTTATATACTAGATATTATTAAAAAATTGAAAAAAGACAACATTTATTATTTATGCTCTTTATGGTAATACATACATTTTTATTTTAAATAACTTTTGGTAGTTCAATATATGAACCTTTTAATGGATTATATTTATTAATTGCTAATTGAAAAACAATTATATTATCTAATATTCAACCTGAGCAAGTTTTTTGGAGACTCTGGCATTTGTGTTAGTACTTATAGTTTGCACATTTGCAGAACTTCTTAATAGTTCAATTTCATTAAACTGGAGTTGTATTGCTGAAAGGTCAACTATTCTGCATTAGTTGTTAGCATGAAAAAAACTTTACATATAATTAAATATTAACTTTGAGTCCATTATGTATTTTAGGGGCATTTGTCAGACATTATCTTTAATATCTTAGGGTTTCAAAATTCACAATATATTTAGGTACTTTTAATTTAGTATCGATTTGTGCAATACGCATTAGTAGACTACTCTTAATGGTATTTTCTACTTTATAAGTTTTATAAGTTCTTCAATTTCTAGGAATTACATATTTGTTAGTAGAAAACGGAAAAATTCCTTTAAATCCGTTTTATCCAATTCATTTACATCTCTGATATTTACCTAAGAAAAGTTAAAATTATAATTTTGTTTGTTCATTGTTGTTATAATAACATGCATAAATTGCCATAATTAGAACATCTCGCCTTTAGCATTTGCCTTAATTAGATAATCTCTCCTTTACAATTTTTTTTTTTTTTTTTTATGTTTTTGGTACTCTATGCTATTTTTTTACGTTCTTCTCGCACTGCTTTAGTATATGCTTTTTGCTCTCAATTTGTTAGGAGAAAAATGTATAATTATTTTCTGAAATAAATTGCATGTTTCGTTTGTAAGGAAAAATATAAATATAAGACTAGTGACATTTTTTAATTTAATTTTAATAATTTAGTGTATTTTTAATTTTAATTTGCTTTTTAGCATTGTATTGTGTGCATTTTTTACCTATTGTTGTTAATTTATCCTAGGATTTATTTGGAGAAATTATAAATGTACATTTATAATTTACTTGGAGAAATTATAAATGTACATTTATAATTTACTTGGAGAAATTATAAATGTACATTTATTCTCATTACATAGAGTAGATAATTTTTATACTATTATTTTACCACTGTTATCACTTTTTAACTAATTTATTTGCTGCAGTATTTTCTGAGTTGTGCTTATTCTTATAGCGTGTCTTTCCAATATATTCATTAAAACATACTCTACATGTATGTAAATATTACCTCTTCTCAAGATATAAGGTGGAAATAAATATATATATTACAAAGATAACCGAAAATATGCAAGCTGTGAAAATTATGTATGACAGGGTTAATTTTCTCACCTACAAAGGATTGATAGAAACTAAAACGGGACAATCTATACAAGACATTGAATTTTCTTCATGGCTGCTTATCGCTTTTTAAATAATCATATATTTATGGCCCATATCTTTATGACAAACATTCTTCTAACTCAGAATTATTCAGGTATAGGTTCTTCTGGAGTTTCAAATGAGGAGGTGAGTAGTATATA
>NQII01003448.1:0-54810 GCA_002778355.1 Clitarchus hookeri | reverse complement strand
ATCCATGTTTAATTATTCATTTGTATCACCTTTTTTTGTATCACACTTGAATTTTGGTAATAATGAAATTTTTATGATTAATACTGCTATTTTCATAAATGTTTATATATATAAACACACACTATAAGTTCCTTTTTTCTAAATTAAAAAAATTTCCTTTTTTACTGCGTTAAGCTGGTGCAAAAATCGCAGGTTTAGGTTTTCGCCTTTTTTTTGCTATGTTTTTGTATGTAATTACAGAGGATTTTGAATAAATTAAAAATATTGTGCTCACTGCACCAAAATAGGCTTTTTTCGTCTACTTGTATAGCTGTAGGTTATTGCACAAATATTTATAATTTCCAAAGCTCTGTAAAATATATGTGTTTATAGTTTCAATTTTATTTAACTCACAAAAAGACATAATGAACATTCATAATTTTATCCCAGCACCATTATTATAGGAACACACATACCAGGTATCAGGAGTTATTTTGAATCGTAGTGTGTGAAGTTTTGGACAGTTGTAAATGTACTACAATGCGATTTACAAAATGAACTTCTGCAGTGTTGTACATTACCCCCTTCGATTTTATCAGTTTTTATAGTTTGTAGGTTTCAGTACCCATGATATGAAAACAACATTTCGTAAACAAACATGTTCTATGGCCAATGTAAACATAGGTGACTGATGAGCTAAACTGTTAGTTAAACGTGTATAAGGAGGAAATGTACATAATGCCCATTCCTGAGAAGTGCAGCAGATTTTTTGCCATCCTTGGTAATGCTACCATTTAAATACAATAAAATATACAGAAATTGACATAATTCCTATAACACTGTACTAGCGTTCGTAGAGGGCACACAGTATATATAGTCTTTATGAGGAACCAATGCCTAGAAACATAACATTTCGGTGCTACATGGATGACACGAATAAGGAATTAAAATCTCCTACCTCACCTAGGTCAATGAACTTACTTGCGTGCACTAGAGAAGCTGTTCCGTGTGATGAATATAATGTTCGTTGCACACATTGTATCTGCGAGCATGTTCCCATACACTCTATCAATAATACTTAGTGCATGTTGAATGTTTTCTGCTGTAGCCACAACTTGGGCAAGCAGATCTTAATCCGATGATACAGGAGTCTCGTAAAAAGTACTCCTGAGGTTGCCCCACGTGAAAAGGTTGAGAACAGATTAATCTCGTGACTGTGGTGGCCAAGCACTCTGTCCACCTTATTTATCCACCTATTCCCGAATGTTTGGTTGAGATGTTTTCGGGTGGCACGTGAAAAGTGTGCCGGTGCACCTTCATGTTTAAACAATATTTCCTCGGGAATCGTCAGTAGCACATCTTGAACAACACAACCAGTATTTCTTGCAGAAATGTCAAGAAAGAGAGATTCGTTACATGGTACCGAAAAATGTACAGCCCAATCACACTGCCATCGATAAATGCCCATAAATTAACGCCGATCCATTTCAAAATTTTATGGGTATGTACAACACGATGGTTTTCTTCATTCTAGATGTGGCTGTTTCGACAGCTGAAAAAACAGTTTCACTTATGAAATAAGCTTAATCAATGAAAATAATATTCTGTGTAAACTCGAACACGTCCACTTAATGGTGAAGGAACCGTGTACATATGTTGACATGCTGTGCCTAATAGGCCGGACCCATTGCATGTACCCTCTGGGGTTGTGAGGGTGTAGTTGCTATTCATGCAGAACATTCCAGACACTCATGTGAGACACATTCGTTGCACACACAATTGCTCGATTACTTCTTGATGGGTCAGCTCGATGAAGTTAATCCCTTTCAAAGTCAAGAGTATGGCACCTCTATCGAGCACTACAGTTGGCACTGATTCATTGAAATGAACCTCTTTCCTGCAGCAATTATTCTAAAAAAAAATTGTATGAGCTGGAGTCGTGTGTTTTTGAAAACACTCCTGATACAGGTGTTCAGCAACCCTGCCATTATGCTGAACTTTGCCATAAGTTAACATGTCAATGTTCTCAGCATACGTGTATTCTGTAATTTACCACATTCGGTAATGACTGAATGGCAAGTAGAGTGACGGTCAAAGCAGTACACCAGATTGTTATCACACGACACATAGCATCAGGACGCATCATATGTTGCCTGTTGTCATGATGGGTTGCATACTATGTGGCTTGCAGGTGTTTTTGAATTTTGATTTGTGTCATTATTGTAGCACTATAATGGTATGTTTCTGGACATGGGACATGGGTTCGTCATCGAAACTTTATCTAAAACTCTTAGAAGTGTGTAATTCGTATTATGAAATATCATGTATTCTAAATATTTAAGCTTCTGCATTCACAGGTTGCGTGAAATTTGGTACCATTGAGTTACCGGGAAAAAATTAATGTTATTTAAGAAAATGCATTCGTTCGCATTTTTTATTTGCATCTTATGCCTTTAAACAATTTATATATTGGAGCAGAACATCATACTAGACTGACATTAGTTTTCCATTCTTCCTTTTTAATATGAGTCCATTGAGATCTTTTTTGGCTACTTTCTGAAGGACACATGGGAATAATATGTGCCTGCAAGTTAATTTTTGACTTGTTATAAAAGTTTAATATCTTGTAACAAATACCGAATTTGACAAAACTCGAGATATTTATAGTAAATAGTAAGCATACTAGATTATTGAAAGTCTTGACCATCACGAATACTGACTTACAATTTGACCTAGATAAAAATTTTACATTTCAAACTTAATAAGCATGAAAATAACTACAGTATGCCCTGGACCGAACTCGAATCACTATATGATAAATAATTCAACAGCATTCCCGAAGCAATCGCAAGAGAATTTTACACACGCCAGATTCAAAAGTCTGTCTGACGATGGTAAACCCGACAGTGTTCAATCACAACCCAAGACACACCATCAGAGTTTGATAAAGTAACTAAAATTCAGAATGACGCATGTTCAAGAAGTACAGCGAAATAGAAAATCAATGGGCCCCCATGCGCAACAATAAATGTCGAGCATTTCTGTATGAATGGAGACCTACAACTGCACTAAAGACATCCAAAGATTTTGATGGTTCGTAGAGCAACTATACACTTCTCCTATACAATACCCTTGTGCATTCAAATATGCTCTGTTGGATCTAGATGTGGTTTCTTGATTATAAGTACAAATATGTAATTCTTTTTCCAGGTAATCGTCCATCCATCGAACGAATTGTAGATTGATGTTGTCCTTATACAGGAAATGAGCAACTATTGCAACTATGAACAAGAAGTTGCTGATACTAATGAGCCTACTTTCCTCTACATGGGTGCTTATATATTTTAGTGAAGTTCTTGAAAGCTTAGATGGTAGGTAGGCGTTGACGTCTCACTGAGAGCAATACTATTAGAGATGAAACCAGAAACATGTCAAACAGTACAAACACAATTAAAATACACGAGGTATTTACATGGGCACCGCCAGGATTCATTTCAGGGAGGTGCATCTGCATCTACACATTATACTATTAATTAATATAAAATATAGAATTATACGTGTATATTATGAAGATAAATGTAATATCAAATTCAAATCGCGCGGGTATTTGATTGAATATATTTTGCTCATCGAAAACATACTTAATCTCTGTAGACGATGGTTGGCATTATTTCTCGGGGAATCTTCCCTGCCAGGCGACGGATGCGAGGGATTTCCCGCCTGCGACCACGTCTGTTCACGCTGTTCTAATTGTAATGGCCCTGTGGGGCCGGGTTGGGTACAGGCTGTGGTCTGGCAACCAATCTGTAATGAGTGTAAGGTGAGGGGCTGGGTGCCTGAAAACCGGTCGTGGGACGGCCGAGCGTGTAGGGGGGAGCCCACAAACCGAGTACCTGGTGGGGTAGTCATGACGGCTATGAAATGACTGCTCCAGTTGGGCCTAACCCTGGTTACAGGCTCTAGTGGCGGTGCCCGGCGCAAGTGTAAGAGCTCGCTCGGCGAGCTCTGGTGGGAGCCACTCGTGGGAACTAGTGACTCCTGTGGGCGTCTCCCTGCCGTCACGAAAAGCTTCCAACCCATCTCCATTAATGGGGCAGTGATGCGAATATATAGCCTAGCACTGCTCAAGTCCATCTCCACCTCCTCGCGGTATGGGCTGGTAACATGGGGGCCGCCCCATGGCTAACGGAGTGAGGACGACTGAAGGCGGTGACGGCCTGTCTGTGCACAGATAATCAGTCACGGCGAGGTTATGTGCAGTCTCCAGAAGGCTGTATATATTCTTCGCCTGCGGTGAAGACCCGCGAACCGAATTGCACTCCCAAAGCTGAGCCTTGACTTGTGGCAGGTTGGGGATGATCTCGGGGTGGCGGAGTCCTGATGAAAGGTCTGTCTGGCGTCCTGGAGGGGCTGGGCTGCTCTGGGTGAAAACTCAGTGTGCATGTCTGAAAATTGTGGGTACCCAGGGGATCAGTGTGAAAGCCCCGGCTTAGGCCGTGCTGATCGCGGGTCGGACTCTGGGTGGCAGTGGTTGAACCTTCTGCTTAGAAGGAGATCTGGAGGTGGGTACTTGCCTGGAGGGTGGGCACTGCACGTATGAGACGGGTCGGTAGCCGCTGCCCTGGAAAGCAAGCGTGCCGGCTCCCTTCAGTGTCAGTTTCGAAGGGTTGGTGCTCATTAAAGAAGGGTCGACGGTCTGGTCCGCCTAGTAAGAGGACTCGTTTACAAAGCGGGTTTGTAGAGTGAGGATAGCACTCGGCCCCATCAAGGTGGCGCATGCAGATTCAACTCTGCATGTTGCTGTTGACAGGTGAGGTGGAACCACTCTCGGGTGGAGAACGTCCACCCACTGCGATTGGAAAGAGCGATACTCTTTCTATTGGCAGTATTCAACTACTGTCAATTAGAGCACTGACCAAGCTCAAATACATCTAGGTTATGGACGTAGTCCAAGTCTGCGGGGGAGTGCGCACCAATTAAACAGCCTGGTGTAAAATCTGCTCACATTTTCTATATGTGAGCACTGACTGGTGTGACAAACAGACGACGGTTCNTGGAAAGCAAGCGTGCCGGCTCCCTTCAGTGTCAGTTTCGAAGGGTTGGTGCTCATTAAAGAAGGGTCGACGGTCTTGTCCGCCTAGTAAGAGGACTCGTTTACAAAGCGGGTTTGTAGAGTGAGGATAGCACTCGGCCCCATCAAGGTGGCGCATGCAGATTCAACTCTGCATGTTGCTGTTGACAGGTGAGGTGGATCCACTCTCGGGTGGAGAACGTCCACCCACTGCAATTGGAAAGAGCGATACTCTTTCTATTGGCAGTATTCAACTACTGTCAATTAGAGCACTGACCAAGCTCAAATACATCTAGGTTATGGACGTAGTCCAAGTCTGCGGGGGAGTGCGCACCAATTAAACAGCCTGGTGTAAAAATCTGCTCACATTTTCTATATGTGAGCACTGACTGGTGTGACAAACAGACGACGGTTCTGAAAGGTGGGAAGTCCTGATCGCACTCCCCTGGTAACAATGCTCTGAAAGGTGTCCCCTGTAATGCCGTAACGGATCAGGCACAGGGGGAGCAAGTCTAGGGTCACATACTCGCGCACGTTATTGGCGAAAACATGTACCTATTAATAATTGTAGTTGTCGATAGTGCGCAAATCAGTTGTCTGTAATAAATCTGCTTAAACAGCGACTCTATTTATAGTCCTTTTTAGGTAATTTGTTGTGTAGCTTATTAATTTTTGTTCAAGTTTTGAGTGACATAAGACGTTTTTTGTGTAAAAAAAAAACGTAATCACTATTCTGATGAAGGTGATTCACTTCATATTAGGACATCCAGGCCGGATACAGACAGACTAGATAGTCCAGGTATGTTGTGTTGGTGTTTCTACCCAAATCATTTAATTTATTGTTTATTATCCGCATACAGAAGAAAATAGGACTCAAAAACAACGAAATAATAATATAAAATACTTCACATTTTTGTTATTCTACACTGAAAGAAAAAAAATAGTAAAAAAAGTCTCAACTAAATTTTCAACTTATCATTCATTATTTAAACTCTTGTATTATTTTCTCTAGAATGATTATGTATAGAAGTTATAAAAATATGCATTAAAATTGAAAGCTATATAAATTGTTAAAAACTTTTAAAATCACTACTTAAATGTTAACTGATTTGTTATCACGAAAATTGGTAAAGTATACATCATATCATTTATTTCATGAAATACTTTTGATTTTTTTTTCTGAATGCGTTAATTGATTAGTTTATTTATTACATAAGAATCCTTTTCGCTTAAAGGTATCAGCTCTGCGCGTAAAGATATTCAAGCAGATGCATCGCTCGATTTTTCTAGCAGAAGCACAACTAATTCATTATTGGATATTGGGTTGTGTTTGGACCTCGGTTATCAAGTCAATGATGATCTACTTTTGAAATTACTAAGACATCCTTGGAACCCTAGTAAAAAGTACAATTTTAAAAATTACGTTAACCTTGATGCTAAACGAATTTTCCGACATGAATGGCTTACAACATATCCGTGGTTAGCCTACTCAGCTATAGCAAAGGGACCTCTGTGTAGGATATGTGTTTTATTTCGGCCTCCAGTGCAGCGCGGTCTACAAGGACAGTTTACAGTTTCTCCTTGCCTCAAATATCAAAAGTTTCATGAAGCTGCACAGTCTCGTGCGACAAGTAAGTGGCATTGTGACGCACTGGCTTTGTCAAATACATTTGAAAAGATCATGGATAGAAGGGGACTAAGCGTTCATGAATCCTTAAATACGGCATATCACAAGGAAGTTGAAGAAAATCTTTACATCTTCAATCTATCGTATCAACAATTTTATTTTGCGGGTGACATGGCCTCCCACTTCGTGGGAAAGTGGACGAGGGTTCTGTTTTTACAGACCTGCTAAATTTTCGAGTTGACTCGGGAGACGAGATTTTGAAGAATCATTTAGAATCAGGAGCAAAAAATTCCTTATACATATCGCATCAAATTCAAAACGAATTGATTGAAATATGTTCCGATGTTCTGATAAGCAAAATAATTGAGAAAGTGAAACATACTTCGGCTTTTTCGGTTTTGGCTGATGAGACTGCTGATATTAGTGGCACAGAGCAATTATCGATTGGTGTTAGCTATCTACGTTATTATAAAGATGATAAAAAACCAATCATTTGAGAAGAATTCCTCGGATATGTACCGGTACAAGAATTTAACGCAAAAGCCATTTTGGAAACTATTATTCTCTTCCTGCAAATTTGTAATTTTGATTTAAATAAACTTGTTGGCCAAGGATACGACGGGTGTGCTGCAATGGCAGGTCACATAGGTGGTGTTCAGAAAATTATTAATGATAAATATCCTTCAGCCCTAATTTTCTACTGTGCAAGCCATGTATTGAATCTTGTCATTAATGACCTGAATACTGTCAGTGAAGTCAGAAATACTGCTGGGACTACAAAGGACATTATAAATTTTTTTAGAGAGATTACGTTGCGGCGGAATAAAATTCCAAATATATCTTTATTTTGTGAAATGCGCTGGACAGCAAAGTACAAAAGTATCAGAAAACTTTCTGAAAACTTTCTGATTATAGTACAAGTTTTAGAAGAACTTTCGCAGGACGCGCAGAACTTTACAACGAAAACCAAAGCGTATCCACTCTACACGACTGCAAGTACTCCAACATACATTGTGACACTTTTAGTAACTGCTGCCTATTCTGCCAAACTTGAACCCGTGTGCAATCAATTATAAGAAGTTAATACGAATATAAAGGAAATAGACGATCGCGTAAATTAATTAACTGATGTGCTTCAATCTCACCGTGATAATGCCTGTATTGAGTTTGCGGTAATTTTCGAGAAAGCTAAAAAAAATTTCGAAAAACTAGATGTTGAATTTAAGCGTCCTCGAGTAGTGGCAAAACAGACTTACAGATCAAATCGACCATCTAAAAATGTGAAAGAAATTTTCAGAATATCTATATTCATCCCATACTTAGATTCTATTATTTCTTAACTAAAAAATCGATTTTTATTAACACACAAGAAAGCATTTTCGCTTATGCAGCTTCACCCAGAAAATATGAGAAAATTAGACAAATCAGTATTTTTAGCGATAGCAGAAGATATACAGAACCTCTACAGAGGTCTTCTACATAAGTTTATTGCCGAGGCTACCACATGGTACGAGATGATGAAGACAAATGAAGCAAATAATGCGGTTTTTAATGAATTTGTTGTTGAATACGCAGATGTAATTGCTCAAGCCACTCCGTTTTACCCAGCGGTATGTGAGGCAATCAAAATTGGTTTAACTATTCCAGCAACAACATGTAGCATTGGACGTATATTTAGCACGTTACGACGTGTCAAGACGTGGAATCGCTCAACGATGGGAGACGCGAGGCTAAGCGGCCTGTGCATACTCAGTGTTCACAGGAAAAGAAGAAGGAGGATACTCAATTTATTGACAAGGTGATGAACAAATTTGGATAGCAACCTAGACGCCTTCAGTTTTTATTCAAACAGTAACTTAAAAAAAATTTAATTTTGTCTATGTATTATCTTTCCTGACAGGGGGGTGCAAGTGCACCCCCTTGCACCCTGCTGCCGGCACCCATGGGTATTTACCCGGGATTCGAATTCAGAAAAAATCGTAAATTTAAGCTAGCTTACAATCAACTGCATTACGGAGGTAGGATTCGAATCATCATCTTCGGATGCAGTCAGTGTGATGTTTTGAATTATAGGGTTTACTAACATGAAATTTTTACTTGGCCATCATTTTGAAAAAAAAGTTCCTGTGCCACTTAAGCACATAATTTTATATGGCCTACAATCACTCTACTTGTGTGAAAAATTTATTGAAATTTGTTTATTGGTCTCCGAGATATGGCANGTTTATATGGCCTACAATCACTCTACTTGTGTGAAAAATTTATTGAAATTTGTTTATTGGTCTCCGAGATATGGCATAAAAACATTATTTTCTTAAAAATGGCTAACTTACAAATTTACTTAAAAAGGAGCTCTGTACACGACGTTTGTAATAGCTAATATCAGTATAAAAAATTTAATTGAAACTGTTAAATAGATATACCGAACACATGAAAATATGTATATAACCGCCATTTTTTAAAACCATTGTCTGGCCACATTTAAATCAAGTAACTTTACTTGTCCTTCTGTAGGTGTGCAAATTTTTGTGAAAATTAGTCGAATTCTTCCGGAAATATGACAAAATATTCAGTTTACATATGACACTACTTTGAAAAAATCAGGCAAAGGAGGAGCTCTGTATGCAATGCGGTTGATTGGCCCTCGAGATATGGTGCAAAACCTCCATTGATCATGTGACGATCTTCATAAATGGAGGGCAAAAAGTTTATATATGAGCACATTCGATTATTGTAATCGATACAATATAGAAGCTTTAATTTAAATATGCTACATTGTTGCATACGAGTACACTAAGCTAAAATGTTTGTATACAAGTCATTCAGAAAATAAGAGACGTGCATACTTAAAACATATACAGCAATATAACCTACCATAGTACAACTTCATAGCCAAATTTGAAAGATATCGGTTGATTGCTTCCCGAGATAGGGCATAAAAATTACATTTTTTCATGTGATGCTATCTTAAAAAATGCCAGAGAAATGAACTTTGCACACGCAATTTTTATGTATATAACTGATACTGTCAGCATACAAAGTTAAGTTGAAATTTGTTTTGCAGTTTCGCAGATAAAAAATTTGAAGCTAAAATGGTTATTTCGCCGCCATTTAGAAAATATATGTGCCTGACCATCTCTAAATTTATTAGTTTACATTGCCTGCCATATTACTAACTGTTTTCCAAATTTGGTAGAAATCGGTTGTTTTTTCGAAGTTATCAAGTATTTTTAAATTGCCAAGCGATACTATTTTACAAAATGGCAGACAAAAGAGATCTTGTGTGTACACATTTAATTGTTGTAATATATGAAGCTATTACACAAAGTTTTATTGGAATTAATTACATGGTTTCAACATTATAACATACGAAACTAAAATAGCTATATAGTCGCCATTTTGAAAAATAATATTTTGACAAATCTAAAGTATATCAGTTAACATAACCTTCCGTAGTAGTACTTGTTTGCCATATTCGTAAGGAATTGACCAGTTGTTTGCCGAAATATGAGTTAAAAATTTGATATATTTGTGTTACGCTATCTTACAAAATAGAAGACAAAAGAGGCTTTGTGAAGACATCTGATGTTTGTTATATATACACCCAGCATACAAAGTAAAGTTTAAATAGATTAAATATTTTCGAAGATATAGCATACTATACTAAAATAGCTAGAAAGCCACCGTTTTGAAAATAAGTGTGAGACATACTTGAAAAATATTTGTACATATCAACTGCGGTAGTACTAATTGATTGCCAAATTTGGTAGTAATCTGTGAATTGTTTATCGAGATTATTACACAAGCACCTGATTAATTCATGTAGCTCTATCTTCCAAAATGGCAGATAAAGGTTTTTGGTTTTTGGCTTATTTGATGATTGTAATATATACTGACAGCATGTAAATTTGGTTGAAATTGGATAAATGGTATGGTAGTTATACCTAATAATCCTAAAATATATTTACGTCTGCCATTTAAAAAAAAAAGTGTTTAATATATTTCATTGATTTACATTTACTTGGTCTATCATAGTTATAATTACTTGCCAAATTTGAAGAAAATTGTTTGAGTAGTTTTCCAGATATAACATAAAAGCATTATTTTTTGATGTGATGCTATCTACCAAAATGGCTTTAAAAAGTGGTTGTTTTATGGCCTATATGATGCTTGTAATAGATACTGTCAGCGTACCAAATTTGATTGAAATTGATTAAATGGTATTGTAGAAATACCAAATAAAACTGAAATATTTGCATTGCCGGCTTATTGAAAATAAGTGACTAATTAAGATTAATTACTTGAATTTATCTTGCCAGTCATAGTATTCTTACGTGCCAAACTTGGTGAAATTAGGTTTGAGTATTTTTCAAGATATAATGTAAAAGCTTTAATTTTTCATGTGATGCAATCTTCCAAACTGGCTTACCAACAACATTCACCTTTGAATTTTTTATTTTAATTCTTACAAATAGCACTGTCAGCATACAGAATTTAGTTGAAATCGGTTGAATAGTTTCCAAGAAATGATATATCACCCAAAATTTTAAATTGTCGCCATTTTGAAAGTAAGTGCCCGGCGTGGTCAAAAACTATAAAAATCAGGTGTCCTTGCTTAGGACCTTATGTGGACCTAGTTTAGTGAAATTCAGTGAACGCGTTCAAAAATTGAAGGGGGACACACACTACACAGTCACAAAGATGCACACAGAAAGGAAAGTGATTTTACAAGCCTTTCTTTCCTTCGGAAAGTAGGCAAAAAAACCTGTATCACTGTACGACTTCTCTGTACAACTTGACTGTCACATGCACACTATCAAACATGCTGTGGGAATGGCACAAATTTGTCAGCCCAATATGACGTTAGGCCACATCCAGATGCTGCCATCCCCGTAATTGCCCTCTTCAGTTATGTTAGCTGAGCTATATCTTTCCCCCGTTCTCGCCAAATGTGAAGAAACTGAGAGTCACTGAGGAAACAGAATCTCTACTCATCTGTAAACAGGACACAACCTCACTGTTCCCTTGTCTCGGCTCGATGTTCTCTACACAACCACAATAGCCCAATTTTTTTGGTGTATTGGTGTAGGAACTCCTACTTGATGTAACTGTTGGTATACAATATATAGTCAACTTCGACCCTGTGGCCGCTTTCTCCCTCAAGTTAGGGCCAATAAAAAATGTTTTCATATAATTGTACCCCATTAATATTCACTATTGAATTATCGACTGGCGTTTCTCTCTCTTGTCTGAACTATGTTCTCGAAATGACACTTCAGGAAATGTGCAGGTTGTTAAACACCTTCATCTGGGTTAGTCTGATATGTCCCCAGTCGCCCAATGGTTCTTCCTCGCATAACATCATCTTTTGCGCTATTATCGTGGAATGTACATCAATTATAGTCAAGAACATGCATATACCCACTTATTTCACTTACGCCTAGTGCAGTGTTACAAACTGTCTGCTTATTGTGTTTTTAGTATTTAACTGTGGTCTTTGTAGACACCACTTGTACAGACAGCTCGAAAATAAAATTAAATGTATTGCCACTGGGAATGGTGATTTACATATTTGCTTTGTGTTGGCATATTATAATTAAATTTACTCATGAGTGTAGTTGATGTCCTAAATTAACATTTACACCATTTGCATATATTTACTATTAAAGACAATCTGACGTGACTGTGTAAATTTTATGCTATAAGGTCAATATTGGATGTGTGCGAGTAGGTGTAGACATTTTTCTGTTTTCAGATCTCTTTGCAGCCTCCAGTGGCAGCACTGCAATGGTAGAGGAATGACTTAGGTGGAAAGGTTTTTTTTTCTAGTAATGTATGTTTTTTTAAGTTTAACTGGAAATGTGAGAAAATGAGTGAAGTTCAGGCAATATAGAGAGCAAAATTATATACTTCATCATTATTACATGTAAAAATTACACGATTACTTGAGAAGATTTGGGAGGGATGGAACTGTAAGTGATGTGAAGAAGGGATGGTGCAGCAGGAAGCGGATGGCAATGGACGAAGGAGTTAAAGATGCTGTTTTGCACACATCCACCCATAGGTGCATCGAATCTTGTGAATGGGTTGTGCACATGTGTAACGACAGGAAACATTTAACTGATGTGATTGTTTGGTATGATGAGGCGTCATTTTACTTAAATGGAGCTGTCATTAACAAGCAACTGTGTGTACTGGGCCGATGGAAATACCCACATTGTGACAGAGCCCGCATTTCAGACTTCTGGTTTAAAAGTGTGGTGTGGTATGTCTGACAGAGGACTTGTATGGTCTATTATTGTTTGACGGAACAGTGCCAGATATATGTTGCTGTACCATTATGCAGGAAAATATTGTGCGAGCTGTTCAACTATATATAGATGAGACTGATTTTTCCATCAAGACGGTGCACCACCACATTACCATCGAGACATACGGTCGCTCCTTGATATAACTTTTGTTGGGAGGTAAATAGGCCGACGAGGAAGTGTTGAGTAACCAACCAAAGTTCCAGATTCAACGCCATTATAAATTTATATATGGGGAACTCTGAGGAACAATGTATACGCCAAAAAGCCACGGACATTGGATGTCTTGCGAGACTCGATTCTGAACGCCTGTGAATCCACTCCCATAGAAGCCGTAGCTACTTTTTGTCTGTTCTACAGTGTTGCAAATGATACATTGCTGTTTAATATGGATATTTTCAACATTTGTGACTGTTATTAACATTCTCACATACCCAAAATTGTCATTATAGAGTCAAATACAAGCAGTCCCATGAGCTTGTCTTAAATTGTTTCTCTGGCATTCCTGTTCAAAAAGTATAAACATTAATTTGGGGCAACCGGTATATACCTAACACAGACATCTGCGGTAACAGCTTACCTTAAGGATCAGGTAATCTGCCCATGGTATTGAAGTTAATATTATTCCCATGGCTAAGGTAAACAGTCCAACCATTATGACAGCCAAACGACCTGTAAACAAACACAGAAATTAAGCGTTTAAACAATTGAGGGCATGGTGATAACTAAAAAAAATGTTAATGCTAAACATATAAAGGCAATTTACATCCAGGAAAGAACATTTGCTGTATATTCATACAAAAAATACTAATTATAAAATTCTTCACAAAGACATCTTTAAATATGAAGTTTTTGCTTAAGCTTATTTTAAGTAAACTGTTCTGTCTTTGGATTCTTGGTTGTCATGATTTTTCTATAGCAAATGAAATATATCATATTGCTGAAATTGACTGAAATCTTAAACACTTTTCGATAAGCATAAGAAGTAACTATGTGTTCTTTGTTGCACAAAATGTCGGTTTTAATACCGTTATTTTCAGTGGAAAACAGAACATAACGATGCAGTTACCATGTGAGAACCAAAACATAGATAATTGGTGAAATGTTTTTTGTAAAGCCCTGCCCTGGCACGAGCATACTGTAAGCTATTATAATGGTTTTCAGAACAGTTATATGTAACAATCGCTACAAATTACATCGTAATTAGTACTAATTATAATTTTTATGGTTCAATGCAAGCTACCATCTTAAGTATGGCAGTTTTCTTATTTTGCCGCTAGTCGCGAAGACTATCACGTTCAACTTGAGGTCATATCAGTGTTCAAAAGATGCGTGTATTTCGTACACAACTACGAATACAACACTGCTTAATATTTTATTAATAAAATATGATCTCATCATGAAAATTAAGTAACTTTTCATAAGGTCCCCCATTTATGAACACTACAATGAAAATGACACAAGCAAGAAAAAAATTAACACTGACCATTATACGTATGTTTTATCTTTTTAAGTCTATGAGCTTAAACTTTTCGGTAGCACAAGTAAGATATACCTAGTTAAATAAGAAATGATTTCAGAAGACCACTATTATCACTATCTGCATGTAAAAACGAAAAGAAACTCACGTTCAAAAATTATTATATTTTTTAACCCAGCTGCTTGCGAACCTTCCGAATACAATTGCAGAAATTTAGTATTGCAGATGTTTTATTAAATCATTAGAATTATTGGGTGGGGCAGTTGTAGATATTCAACTCGGCATTTTACAAAGTGTTACAAGTAAAGTCGTCTATGTTGTGTGTTTATTTTATACTTTTGGTACCCGTGATATCAAAACAATTCTTCCTAAATAAGCATTCTTCACGGTTACCAGAATTAAGGCGACAGAAGAGCTCGCATAAGTATCGTCATGTTAAAATCCATTTCGACGGGTGTTGTTGCCGTGGTATTTTTATTTTAAATATTTTTTTAACTTATTCTACAAACTTACGTATTCGTAGCTTGACTGGTTGGAAAATATAAATAAAATGTAAATGTCCAGATTGCTTTTTCTTTGGTTTTCGTGATTGTATAGTCTTTGCTCCTGGAAAACTTCGCCTGTTTCCGTAACTACTGTCACTTGTGCTTTTTGACCGAAAAATTTCAGCAAAGCATTACATTCGAATCACAGGGTAACATTTTCCAGTTCTGGGCAAGCCAGCAATATATGTACAATTTTATAGGCTTATTAAACCAATGTTATCAACATTACAATTACTCAAATACTGATGTGAATACTTGAAATTAATTAACAAAAAAGTTGTTATACAAATTAATATTTTCTCATCAATCTTTAAAACGGCAACAATAAAAAATTTAGCCAAGTAGTTATTATAATACTAATATAGATTTCTAAAATTTATACAATAATCATTACACAAACTGTATAAAATCGAGTACGTCAAATAACATTATAAGTTAAATATTTTGTTTTAGCGAAAATGTAAAGATTCCAGATGTATATAAGAACTCCTAAATTCAGTTTCAATTTAACAGCGATAATCCTTACTGATTAAATGGGAAAGGGCTTATTAACGCCCCCCCCCCAACCGTGTTTTGCCTGAACGCTTATCCGGGGACCGCTTATGAACAAACTTATAACTTAACTTGAACTAACAACTATGCCTTACCTAGGATTCGAGCCCAGAATCTCCTGCACCCCAGGCCGGCGGTGGCGAACCAACCGAGTCCGCCACGGGAGTTGGGCGATAATGTATAGGTAACTAAACAACGTGTCTCTGTGGATGAGGTAATTTTATATTGTTGTTAGCTGTATTTCCAAACACAATAATATTTATTTGGTATTTAACATTAATTTGGCAACGAATTTTAAGTGGGAACTTCTTGTGACAGTGTGCGGGGGTAGGCGTCAGACAAATAAATGTGAACGAAGAAACTTAAGGTTTCTGCTACCATATAGCAGACTATGTGGTATGGCACCGATTACCTAACCATGCACAGCTGGTTCCTGACATGACAGCAGTCTAAAAAGGAATGTCTTCTTTAATGACATTTGATAATCCCTTCCTCATAATTGGCCATTCCCACATTTTGAAATAGCAAGATGGCATATCATATTTCCAGGGGAACAGCTGATTGATCATAGCAATGTCTCTCGTTCCTGTTAGTAGTAAATAATGCAAGGAGAGTAATTTTTTTTACATACCAATTTAATTCCCTGACAGTTGAGATGACTTAAGGAAGTTATAAAACTATTGTTGATCTAGTGCTTGTATGTCTACTGTAGGTAGCTGGAGTTAAGGCATTATATCGAACACTATTTTTAAAAAACGTAGTTCAACCGATTGTTGTTCAAATTACTGGGAGAAACTACTGTTTGTATAATAACTGTGAATCGCATTTGCAGGTAACGAAAGCGAGGATTAATGGATTATTTTCTTTAGTAATGTATTTTACTACAAGGTAATGCTGAAGATGTTTATGTAAAGGACTAAATTTTTCCCGATAATATAAGCTTACTATAGTTTATTGGATACATTAAAAATAATCAACATCAGTTAATTATCCTGGCTTTAATAAGTCAATTAATTTAAAGGAATATATTGGTGTTTTATATTTTTATATAACCACTATGTGAAAAATTTTGTTCCAAAGTCAAGTCTCATAGTTGGTTGAGAATAAACATAATTACCAATACAAAAGTTTGTACAAACTATATATTAAATTACCAAAACCTAAAACAATCTGTATATCATGGATTAAAGAACAAGAAAATTCATAGTGTACTCGAATTCGATCAAAGTCCCTGGCCTAAGTGTTACATAGAGTTCAACACAGCAAAACAATAACCAACCGAAAATAATACGAAAAAGAATTCTTTAAATTTCCAATTAACAGTACTTTTGAAAAACTTACGGAAAATCAGATAGAACTGCTGAAACTCGAATTAGTGTGCAACGACAATATATAATCAAGACACTATTATCCAAGACCATGTTCCTTGACTATACAATTTATCATGAGTATCTGGCTATCATGCACTTCAAATACGAAGAAATGCTATTTCACAAGCCTATTAACGCAGTGTACTCTGTGCTCGACCTGTCTAAAATTCTAACACACAAGTTTCATTACGATATCATGTTGCCAAAGTACCAGTCATGCGTAGAGAACCTTTATATGGACACCAAGAGTTTCATATAAAATATATACCTCCAACCCCCTCACAAATTTTATAATTATTTTGCCAGCGACCAAGATTTTAAAAGGAATATACACTAGTACTTGCCCCGACATGCACCCCTACCATCCAGAAAAATTGGGAAGTTTTTGATAAATTCAAAGATGAATACGATGGAAATGCTATGAAAGAATTGATGGGATTACAGGTAAAATTTTATTCATACAAATAGAGGAAAGTTCACGAAATCGGGAAAAAGAATACAAAAATGTGTAGTCAAAAATGAAATTTAATTTTAATACTAAATATCTGTTTTAGAGCGGCACAACTAAGGGTGAATGCCGAATTATAAGGTCGCACCAGCAGGAACTATATTCCAAGTGTATAAATAAATTGACACAAACATGGCCAGAACACAAGAGGTAGGTAATGTAAGATTGTATACACTCATAGCCCTATGGATATGTCGATGGTGATACATAATTATCTCACCATCATCTGCTGCATTACATTGTAGCCCAAGAAACCAACTTTATTATATCCTGTTAGGTGTGCCATTAACAAATTGTAATGGTATACTCTATACCATACTAGAGGTGCGTATCTTATCAGGTATATCATTAGCTTATACAAGTTCTCTATTTTTGTAGTCACTATTTCTTGTACATTATACACGCGATTTTTCCTGTACCGGTATACTTTTTGTGGGTTTAGAGTTTACTGCATTAGCTTCAAGATTTTTCGGTATTCTACACAGGTAATTTGTTTGCTTTGCTATGATTTTTGTGAAATGCATATTATTTTTTACAATTATTATTTCCTATATAAAGGTTAGGTCGGTTGCAATCTCAAGGCATTGACTTCAAGATTATTCAGCATTGTGCACAACGCTTTTGTCTACTTGCTGTGATTTTTGTGGTTTACAAAGCATTTTTCACAATTATTATTTCGGCATTTGTATTATTTATATGAGTTGCAAGTTGACTGCTTTCATTACAAGATTTTTGACATTGTACACAAGACTTTCGACAGCTTTGTTAAGATTTTGTGCACTACATAAGGAATTTTACAATTATTGTATTCTGCATACGTATAGTATTTTCGGGTTGCAAGTTTACTGCCTCGGCTTCAGGATTTTTCGGTATTATACGCAACGTTTTTGTCTGGTTTGCTATGGTTGCTGCAGATTATACAGTATTTTTCACAATTATTATTTTCTGATTTGGTATACAGTTTACTGAATTGGCTTAATGATTTTCCGTTGTTGTATTAAATGCTTATGTCTATCTTGCAATGTTTGATGTGCATTGCTTTGTTTTTTCTAGAAGTTTTTTTGTCCTCTCTTCAGAATTATTTTGCATGATGTTACACTTAGTTTTTTGTTGATCATACAATATTATTTTAACAATTGTCTTGTTTTCGAGATTTATCATATCTATAATGTCGAAGTCACATCACCTACATGGTAGGATGAAATACATATTATTCTCTTTGAGTACACATTTATGAGACGTTGCTGGAAAGGAGACTGGAAATAAATAGAAAAATATAGCCTATTATGGTGTAATGTATTTTAAATGAGGCAAATATGGGACCTGGAATGATAGCAGAGTAGCTGGCTTGCTGCAATGTTGTTAATCACTCAGCCGACATATTGAATCAGTGTGACGTTGACCTTGACACTGTGTACATTACCATGACTTCATACACATGACCTCGGATAACCTTCAAATCAAAACAATGAGAAAATCACAGTAATCAAATAACCAAAGAAAAGGACCATTACCAAACCTAGCATATATTGGATTTTCACGAACATGACCTTTGACCAGGACGACCTTGTCCTTGACCCTTGTGAGCTTGAACGAAAATCGAGATTAATTACAAAACGCAAACTATTATTTTAAAATTTTGTAAAATTAAATAAATTTACCAGAACACCATGTTGAATTTTCATAACCTTGTTATTCAGATAACTTAGAAAATTTTTATCTAGAAAATTCCGAAAATTCGTTAATATCTAGTAAAAACTAGAGAAGAAATTATGTAATAAACCCCAACCATCATGTTGTATATGAGTGACCTTGACTTCAAACTCGCAATAACAAAAATTATAAAAAACAAGAAAAATTAAATAAAAATAAAAAATTTAAAAATGGCGGGAAATTACATTATTGACCACAACCACCATTTTGGATATATGTGGCCTTGACCCTAACACCAAGTGAATTTAAGCCTAAAAATGGAGGAAAATTGTAAAAAATGGGATACATTTCTACAAATAAAAAATTTTACATTTGAAAAATAATTTGAATCATTTTTAAAAGAATTACATGTAGAATGACAATTGCTCGATTCATGTAAATCTGGGGAAGCACACATTCTCCCAGCACAACGACTCCCCACTTTACTCATCACAATCCCATAACTTACTCACTACAGCTCAACCCCCTCGACTACCGCTCCATTGCACTGGTGATTTCATGATGACATCACATTGCTCACTCATGATTGTTGGGTAGTCGTATCATACATCGTCCTCAGCAGATAGTTAATGTAACCAAAGGCACACATCACAATTATTCGTCTGATGCGAGATGTGACAGGTCACTCTCTCTTTACTGATGTTTTCACCATTCAGTCTGGTAAGTTATTTTATGTTCATCTCCTCAAACAAGTTTTTCAGCATATTATCGAACGAGTTCGCAATCACACATATTTCCCCACCAAAGTAAGACATTTACATAACATTCCGAATCTTTTAATGGTGTGCCTACGGTAAACATCCAGACATCGTCTTGTTAGTACCATCGTTGATGCTAGCTGTACTGCCAACATTGTTGTCGAAGCTATTCCCAAATTATTAGCAGAATACCCTTGAAACGTGGACTGCATGTGCTCGACTCAGGTGATAGTCATATCTTCCATGCACTTGTCTTCTATCAATCAAACATTCCATTAATCTTTCAATCTTTCAATCAATCTTTCCAAAAACAAATACTAGCTGACCAACCAAATTTCCAGACCAAAAACCCACTCCAACCGGCCATACCAGCCAACCCATTGTCAAACATACCTCAGAAACCACATTTCCGTTTTATACCTTAAAACCAACTCTCTAAAAAGTACTTGATAATCATACCATAAGATTAAAACTTCGAATGTATGAGCCCAACCCAGATTATATTCTTATTTTATGTGCTCTTCTTAGCTAAGAGTCCATTCTTCTATCAAACTTCTTCAAAAATCATTCCTTTAAAACATACCTCAAAATAATGCCACAAAAGACATACCTCACAACATGTCTCAAAATACATGCCTCAAAAATACACATCAAGAAATACACATTCCACGAAATTATGCTTCAATAACATTTCTTAAAATCATGCCTCAGAAACATGCCTCAAAAATTATATCTAAAAAATCATACCTCAGAAAAAAGTCCTCTGAAATATTCCTCAAAATCATATCACAAAAATTTTCGTTAGAAAATATTCCCCAAAAACTTTCCTCAAAATCATTCTTTCCTGATAAATTTCGTCGCTCAAAACATTCCAATATAACTCAGCCTGTATAAATAAACTCAATAAATATATAATACTTCAGATTTAACTACATTTCCCCTAATGAACTTGAGCGCCAAATCTTTACCTAATACAGACTCTGAAAATAAATTGTATGCACCTCTATATAAATAAGTCATATAGAAAAACAGTCGGGTAACATTCAAGAAATTAAACAGACAACTACTATGTGTACATACATTTACTGTCTTACTTTTTCATGCATTCGAATTTTGCATTTCCCATATATTTGCAGATCATTGATAGCACCTATAATGGCCTAAATTTATGTAGGCTGGCCCATAATGATATACTAGGATAAAATGTCATAGTGGCAGTTTATTAAAACCAAATGGCGGCCATTTTATGTAAGGGCACATATTTTCAAGTTGATATTACTTATGCTACGTAAATGGCGGCTAACTGTGCTGCATATTTTCCATATGAGATGCGAATCATTGAAAAGTAAGTACATAAATACTTATGTGCCCTGTTTTTTTTATCCCAAATGTAGGTTAAATAATTGGTAGTGATATGCAACAATAATATTGCATGATATGGTGCGAAGTGTACATCTTCTTTGTGTAGTTTCAAACTTAGGTTATGATAGAGGCTTGATCTTTTTACGAAATTTACTTTGTGGCAGTTAGCAACGTGGGTAAAATGAGACATCTGAATGCAGTGCAAAATTACCCAGTATGTCATTTCACCCAAATAATGTAATTTTACACATTCTTAAACATTTAAAAACTAAATCTTGAATTTAATAAGGATAATCGGTTTTTAAAAATTAGCTTCATGTTACGACTACATATCTAGCTATCTATTGCATTTTTTAAATGAAAATTTTTTTTGATGACTGGAAATTTCCTAAATCATTCAAGCATTGGCAGGATGAAAATTGTACCGGTAAAGAATGTAACTTATTCTTACATGTGGTTTAATTTAAAACATGTTCACATTACTTTTTGTTTTAAATAAAATTTACAAATATATATTTCCCTATACAGATCATTCCATTAGGGTCTAATTTATATGTATGTATGTTATAAATAAAATTTACAAAAATATATTTCCTTATAAAGCTCTTTCTGTTAGGCTCTAATACACTGAAGAGCCAAAAAAACTGGTATAGGCGTTCGTATGCAAATAACAGAGGTGTAGAAACAATCAGAGTAACGCGATGTGATCGGCAGCTAGATCGGTTACTGCTGCTACAATGGCAGGTTATCTAGATTTAAGTGAGTTTGAACGTGGTGTTATAGNACTGGTATAGGCGTTCGTATGCAAATAACAGAGGTGTAGAAACAATCAGAGTAACGCGATGCGGTCGGCAGCTAGATCGGTTACTGCTGCTACAATGGCAGGTTATCTAGATTTAAGTGAGTTTGAACGTGGTGTTATAGTCGGCGCACGAGAGATGGGACATAGCATCTCCGAGGCAGCGATAAAATTTGGATTTTCGCGTACGACCAATTCACGAGTGTACCGTGAATATCGGCAATCCGGTAAAACAGTTCTTGTGGCTCTTCAGTGTAAGTTCCGTGAGTTAAGTACTGGTCATTGCTTTCAGTCACCAGAGATGTTCGTAGTGACATAAGTAATGCCAAATTGAATATTCTAGAATAACAGCCTATATATATAATTTAATACTTAGGTCTAAGTATTGCTGTAAACAATGCGCGCATCATTGTTCGAAGTAAATCACGTTATGTAAAACGTCATTAAACAACACATAATGAAACAATAAGTGTTGTTACTGTTTAACGCATGCATTTTAATAATCACAGCATTTAGTTACATGAAAACGTTAATAAACAGTACCAGACACTTCGAGCGCGAACTGTGATTGGCTGTTGTATGAAAAAAACCTATCCCTGCTAGTTTATTTAAAAAAGCATATACAATCCCACGATTATTTTAAGTATCGTCGTACGACTTGTTTCCTTGGATGTGTGTCTGCGCTTCAAGCAACAATACAATTATCATCCTCATTCCCATATTTATAATATAAGACAAGCAATTATAAAAAAATGTTATATGAAAGAAAGACTTAAAACCTACTGGCAGCGCACTGCAATTGAACGGTACCAAAATTCTAACTAAATTGTGGAGAAATAAAACTGGCATGTAAATATATCCTTTAAATCTGATACCCTTTTGTGAAATTTTAAACGAAATTTAGGGTTGTAATCGTAAATAAACGTGATTGTTTCGATAAACTTAATTTTAATTCGGGAATGAGATATTGGACGCCTTTATACAATTACTAGCGAACCGGCCCGGCTTCGCCCGGTAGCAATTTTACGACTTGATTACAAACGGTTCGACATTTCTCTACTATCCTTACATTAAATATAAATGTTTTATACAAGAAAACGTTCCTCAAGAAATTCTCTAAATGATTTCGAAAACCGCATCAAAATCCATCAAGTTATTTACAAGTACTAAGCAAATACACAGACATACGCGGATTAGCGACTTTTTCATACTATTTAGAGATGTAATTCATGTCAATGTCTCCTACTTAAATTGTACCGCGGAGTACGCTCTACATTACCTTAATTTCCCAGTTTTTGAAGTCCTTAAAATTGAAAACAATATTAACAGCTAAAACACAGATAAAATTAAAAATATTCTTAAACTAGTTAACTTCCTATCTCTTATATTTTCAAGTTTTCCGGTCAAGAAACACGTGGATTCTCGTTGTACTACTCACGACAAGAATCTGCACTGTCAATTTCGAACCTACTTTCCGAAGGATAGAAAGGCTTATGGGATCGCTTTTCTGTCTGTGTATACGTGTGTATGTGGTTGTGTGCCTGCGTGTTTGTTTCTCCCCTTTCAATTTTTGAACGCGTTAACCTAATTCCACCAAACATGGTTCACATATAGTACTTGGTAAGGACACATGCAATTTATAGTTTTCGACAACTCCGGGTACTTACTTTTAAGATGGGGGCCATTAAAAAATGTATAACGATATGTCATATCTCGGAAACTATTTAACCGATTTAATCCAAATTTTGCAATATGACAGAGAAATATGTAGGAAATGATTTAAGAGGTGAATTATGTATTTGGTCAGCCATTTTGGAAGATAGCACTACATGAATAATAAAGCTTTTACATTATACATATCGAAAACTACTCAACCAATTTTCGCCAAATTTGGAATGTAAGTAAAATTTCTATCGGCCTGATAAATATAAGAAAATTAATTTATTAAGCACTTATTTTCAAAATGGTGGCCATACAAATATTTTAGGTTTATTTGGTATAACTACCATGCAATTAGACCAATTTCAACCAAATTTTGTACACAATTTTGTACACACACTTATTACAAGCAACAAATGAAAGGAAAAAAAATTGACCGCCATCTTGTAAGATAGAGCTACATGAATTAATCAAATTTTTGTGCAATTTATGGGGAAACAAATAACAGATTCCTATTAAATTTGGCAATCAAGTAGTACTGCTGCAGTTTATATGCACAAATATGTTTCACATATGTCAGACACTTATTTTCAAAATGGTCGCCATATAGCTATTTTAGGATAGTATGCTATATCTTCAAAAAACATTTAATCAACTCCAATTTAACTTTGTATGCTGGTAGTTATATAACAAACATCAAACATGTCTACACGAAGCCTCTTTTTTCCTCCATTGTGTATGATAGTGTTACGAATAAATAAAAATGTTATGTGTCATATCTCGGGAAACAATTGGCTGATAAAAACCAAATATAACAAACAAATAGTACTGCGATATGTTATGTTAAATTATATGTTTTATTTATATACACACTTATTTTCAAAATGGAAGTTTATAGCTATTTTATTTCCGTAGATTATATAGTCAAAACCATTTGATTAATTCCAATGAAACTTTGTATGATGGCTGTATATATTACAACATAAAATGTTTTCACACAACATTTTTTTGTCCGCAATTTTGTAAGATAGCATCACTTGATAAATTTTAATGGTGTGATCTCCAAAAACAACCGATTGCTACCAAATATGGCAACAATTAACACTATTGCAGGTTATGAAAAGCGATAAATTTTGAAAAGGTCAGATGCACATATTTTTAAAATGTATGCCGACAATATCAGTAACATCCATCAAAATTGTCTGTGAATATCCTCATTTCGCCGCCATGTTTAATGATTGCCCCACACGAAATAATACCTTTTTTTATACCGTATCTCGGGAAACATTCTACCGATTTCTATCAAATTTGGCAAAGAAGTTGTACTGTGGTAGGCCATATATATTTACATGTTAAGTGTGTAACTCTCTTATTTTCTGAATGGCGTATATACAAACATTTAACTTAGTGTGCTATATCTACGAAACTATGTAACAGATTAAAATTTAACTTTGTTTATTGTATCTGTGAAAATCATTGAATGTGCTAATAAATAAACTTTTCGTCCTCCATTTATGAAGATCGTCAAATGAACAATTAAGGTTTTATGCTATATCTCAAGGACTAATCCACCGATTCATAACAAAATTGCACGCAAGTATTGATAGAGTAGGATATGTAAATCAAAATGGGTTATGTGCGGCAGGCATGTTTTAAGATACGTTTCAACAAAATTCAACCAAATGTGGTATGAAAATAGTAGCATTTAGAATCATCTTTTATGCATAGAGATCCTCTTTTGCAGGAATTTTTACAAAGTAGTGTCAGGTGAGTAAATTTAACATTTTGCCATATTTCCGGAACAATTCAACTAATGTCCACAAAATATTACACATCTACATAAGGCGATGTAAATGTACATGAGTTAAATGGTGTCAGACTATAATTTTCAAAATGGCGGCCATGTAATTATTTTTATATTTTTGGCATACATATTTATAATTTAACAATTGCAATAAAAAATTTTACGTTCACAGTGTCTATTAAAACATCGTGTACAAAGTTATTTTTTGAGCAAATTTGTAAGATAGCCCCGTTTAAGAAAATAAAGTTTTTATGCCACATTTCGGAAACCAATCATCCGATTCCCTCAATATTTTCCACACAAGTAGCGTTATGGTAGGCCATGTAAACCTATGTGTTTTTAGTGGCTCAGACAGTTATTTCCAAAATGATCGACGTAAAAATATTTTAGGTTAGTGAACCCTATAATGTAAAACATTACACTGATTACATTCGAAGTTGATGCTCCGAATCTTGCCTCTGTGACGCAGTTGATTGCAAACTTGCTTAGTTTTATGAGTTTTTCTGAATTTGAATCCCGGTTAAGTAATTTGTATATTTTAATTGTCTTGGTACTGGGTACTGATCACATGTTTCTGGTTTCATCTCTAATGATATTGCTGTCAATGAACGCCAAGGCCTACCTACCATCTACGCTTTTAAGAACTATACTTAAATTGATTTGCACCCATGTAGAGGAAATTAGGCTCATTAGTTATCAGTAACTTCTTGTTTAATTTCAAAATGTGGCGTTACGCCTTTGATTGAATTCAAAATTAATATAGTAAAACCTAGACGAAAAAAAGAATAGGCTAACCGACAGTAATACACGTGGGTATCGAAATACCGAATTACTTGATTTAATTCTATGTAAAATACTTCACACTCAGCTTAAGTTTACGAGAGTACACACAAATTACATGGCGACTATTAATGCGGCATTTAGTATATAAACGACGAATGTTGCATGTTCGCCTAACCGCTGCAGCTGAGTGGTGAGCACGAGAATCGCAAACAGGGATCGGATCGCAGAGTGGGTGCCGCATTGTGGCTGGCAATTCGGCACGATCTTGCGCCAATCCTGCGACGTGTTACAGTCTTCAACTCACGCAATAGGCGGCACGTAAGCTTTCAACCGCTCTTGCCAGCGTGTTTCCAGTTTGGGCACGATTTCACGTTCGCGTCAGCCATTTAGCTTCCCCCATCCGTGTCTCACGTGACGTTTTCGTGGCCACTACACATTTTATTTTACAGCGCTGTTGCATGCTCCAAGAACTTGTCGTTTGGAAACTAGTTCTAAGGTGATATTTCTTTCGTTCTCAGTAATTTAGTGAAGATTCTTGCAAACAGTTCAAAAATTATTTCTTATCCCCACTTCAGGTAACCTTCAGAGTTTTATTCAATTTTAAAACAAAATGCTTAGATAAATTCTATTTGCTATCTGAAACTGGTCCTCTGGTATACTGAAGCCAGTAGTTGCAACCCCACTCAGTAAACTACTCACGAGCTTTTCTTTACTTATTTTAACGTTGAAGGAGTCCGGTGTTGGCTCGACGACTTTGTTTCGCCACAACCTTCCTGTTACCCAAAACTATCAGTCGTGCCTAAAAGAGAAAATCTGAACAAATAGTAAGGACCTAAGTCACGCCGGCCTTTTAGCATCTGGTTACCGCAACACTATAATCGATTGTACGCAATTGAACAGCATAAAGCAATTTATGATTTTAACTTAAAAGCTACCATTGCTTGCGTCAGAGTGAGACTAACACCGCCTCCTCTTCACAGAAGCACACAAAGCTGTTCATCCCCTGTAATGCAAACATTTTTAATATTTATATATAAAAGTTTTAGTTTCTTAAATTTTATGAATTTAGACATATGAACGCTACTAGTACCTGGTTCGATTCTGCGTGAGATCCAAGTTCCTGAACTGCCGCCCGGAGCCTTGCGCCGGAAGAGTAAACAGCACGGCGCATTTAAACAAAATACTTGTAGATGTCCACTGATGTTAACCATTCCGCGAAATTTTGCACGTGTAATGGGAGGCGTTATTCGATCCCGTATGATGTCTTTGCAAAAAATTACCATATCTTATAATGGTGTCCCGGAGCAGCTGCTTCTGTGAACCAGCGCTGTTAATACAAGGCGAGGAAACCCAGCACTCGCCGCTTCCAGAGTACACTGTTTGGCAAAGTTAACAATCCAGGAAATGGTCTTGCGTGCAATCCTCGTATGCTATTCTGTCCGCATCACTTATCGGCTGTTGTTTACTTCAAGCTCACACGTCCAACGACACGTGTTTATCACTACAAAACTGGCGCTTTACTGTTGTTTCTACTGACCGGGCACATATTGTTCACACTAAACGTTTTGCCGTTACGGGATTTCTGGTAAAGAGAAATTTGTATGCTATGAACAGAGCAAGGCTGGGGTTATAATTAAGGAAGTTTCGCTGCAAATTATATAAACTATCTAACCTTCAAACGTAAATGTTTTCTCTATATTTATTTTTTATTGTATTTCAATCTCATACCACTGCATTATAATCCACTGATGTGTATCTATAAGAGTCACGCAGCCATAAACAGGGGGGGGGGGCTGAGAGGTTAGCCTGCTCCCCTGCCATGTGGGAATCGTGCCGGACGATGATACTGGTCAGTGGGTTTTCTCGGGGATCTCCCGTTTCCCCCACCCCTTATTTATAGCACTACACCATACTCACCTCAATTAACCTCATCGGCTCTCAAGAACTCGCTGTTAAGAGTCACCCAAATCTCTTCACTAAGTTAATATTGTTCCGGAAATTAATTTTTAAAGGAGGCAGTGCTGATAATATCGGTTTCAATATCCCGTGTTTTAACGTCGGCATTGTTCTACCTACGATTCGTGGTTTGTTTTTCTGGGAAGTTACTAAGCAGCTGTATTTGACTGGACTCTGCCGCTGATGTCCCATCGCATGTGGATCAGTGAGATATGAGGACGTTTTCTAGTACTGTCCAGCCGCTATTTATCTCCATATGAGGACCACAAACATGCAAAATAAATATACCTATCATCTACTGTACTAACGCTATTAAGGGGTTTATAGCAGAAGTGGTGTTAGTCTAAAACTGACATTTCCTGGATTATTGCATTTTTGTATACAACATGCAGTCCTATTTTCATAAGTAGGTAAGTCCATATAGCTCTCATTTCCTCACAGTTTGCAGCACTGTCATACAGCTGTAACGATTTCCCTCATTTTTTAAGTGCAGTAGTAAAGCAAGTCCATGCACATTTTGTAATGTTGTTAATAATGGAATTTAACAGTGAAAATAGTTTTACTGAAGGTTCTGATGATTCAGAACGCGCAACAGGCAGTCAGGATATATCTTCAGAACATGAAAAACATGAAGGGAAAATGCAAATACATTTAAATTGCTATTCTTGTTTATATAATGTACGTTGAAATATGTTAAGGTTAGGATACAAAAATTAAACTAGGCACATTTTGATTTACGAATCCGTGGTATTTTAATAGTAGAATAAAATGATGAGTCGGGCATATGGGGATGAGGTGTCAGCCGGCCGTCATGTCGTGATGTCACCCAACCATCATCTGGATGGATCTGACTGGCTTTGACCTTGACACATGCTCTTAACCTCGACCCCATGCCAATGACCTTTAATGACATTGAACCCAAAAAAATTCTAAAAAATTCCTAAAAATTATAAAAACATCAAAAAATTATAAACAATTCGAAAAAAAATTTAAAATATATTTTAAAAACTTATATTTCCGGAGGTCCCACCACAACCACCCTCGATATTTTTAATTGGTAATTTAACAGGTCAATAACTTGTGTTTGCTAATAAGTTGGCAGACCCCAGCCCATTTTAAAACCCTTCCTAGCCACACAACATCTACTGTCCATTTGTTTTTAGTATCGTCCACTAGAGCGCACTGGTTAGTTCAAATATTCCAGTAGTAGTTAGAAATAGGGCATTCAGTGCCAGCGTCAGGCGGGGGAGCCGGGAAGCAAAAGGCTTGGCAAAAAAACCATAAACATCATTCTCTTGCATTCCACTTATAGGGAAGCCATTTTGTAAACCAGTACTAGAACCACCTGATCTTGCATTCCTCTTTGTGAGCGGCCATTTCATTCATAAAATCTAATTTTTTCAACATTTTTTTGTAAATTTTCAAAAATGTATCAAATGTTTCTGATTTTTTTTCAGAAGTTTCTAATTTTTTGTCAAAAGTTTGCAAATTTGTTTTTTTTCTCTAACCATCCATGGTGGCCACTTTCTTGCACAACATAGCCTCAGGCTGTGTCCCGCAACATCACATTACATAGCCTCAGGCTGTGTCCCCACCACAATGCAACATTGCATCACCTTAGGCGTGTCCCTACAACGATGCAACATTACATCGCCCTAGGCTATCCACATAGCCCCAGGCAATGGGGGTGTCCCTACAACGATTCCCCATCGCCCGAGACTGTGCACAGACTTGATCTGGCATTCTATGGGTACCGCGGTGATGCAGTGGATAGACGACATGCAAAACTTCATACTCTTGCATTCCATAGCGATGGGGAGCCGCTGTGGTGCGGTGGATAGACAACTCACTACACCGAGGCTGCAGCAGTCCTCGAACATTCCATGGTGGCCATGTTTTTACCACATAGCCTCAGTTGTGTCCCTACGTCGAAGCCACTAATCCATGACATACCCCAGGATACAAGGTGCCATGGTGGTGTAACGGATAGACAACACGCTGTCTTGGGCCAAGGTGGTGCGGTATATAGACGCCTTGCTTCTTGGGGGCTGCAGTAGTGCGGTAGATAGACAAGTCGTTACTTGGGGGTAGCAGTGGGGCGGTGGTTAAACATAGCCTCGGGCATGTCCCTACATCGATGCCACGACTTCATTATATACCCTGAGGCATCGCATGATTTTTGGAAAAACACAGTGAAATTCATTTTAAGCATCAACACCCCATAGTCCCAGGCGATGCGTGATATTTCGAAACGTATTGGAAATTTTTCTATTTTTCTGCTACAAAGGCCTCAGGCTCTGCCGACGTCACCATGAAATTCTTTTTACAGTGACAACAACCATAGCCCTAGGCAACGCGTGATTTTTCGAAAGGTATTGAAAGAGTTCCATTCAGGATGTGGGGCTGTTGTGGTGCGGTGGATAGATGACACATTGCCTCAGGCGGTGTGGGAACTGCTACAATTTCAACGGGGGCTGTGGTGATGCAGTGGATAGACGACATGTCAAACACTGTGCTTTTAAATTCCCTTGCTCATGACCACACAATATGGAGGACTAAATCCTTTTTGAGCAATGAGGGATTGAGGGATTTTCTCAGAGTCCAACCAAATCCCTCCCACGAAGCCTCGACTAGTTCCTACTTCATGCTCTTGCATTCCATGCTAGGGGTTTTCTCCGCATCTTCCCAAATCTCTGCCACGATACCCCGAATGGTCCCTGCGTTATGCTCTTGCATTCCATGCTAGGGCTGTGTGGGGGCAGAAATTGCTCATCACCCCACAATATGAAGGAGTGACTTCTTTTTTTCAAGGAGGGATTGAGGGGTTTTCTCCGAGTCTACCCAAATCCCTGCCACGATGCCTCGACTGGTTCCTACTTCATGCTCTTGCATCCCATGCTAGGGGTTTTCTCCGTGTCTTCCCAAATATCTACCACGACAACCCGATTTCACGCTATTACATTCCATGCGAGGAGCCACGGTGTTGTGGCGGAGAGACGACTTACTTATTGGGAGTCGCTGTGGTGTGGTGGATATACGAATATCTTCCTGGGAGTCGCTGTGGTGCGGTGGATAAACGACTCGCTTCCTGGGGCCGCGGTGGTGTGGTAGATAGAAATAGCCCCAGGCTGTGTGGGACTTATTCTAGCATTTCGACGGGGGACGCGGTGGTGCAGTGGACAGACGACATGTCTAAATCAATGCTCTTGCATTCCATTGCGTCTGTGGAGCTGCGGTGGTGCAGTGGAATATTCAACACACTGCCTCAGGAGGTGCGGAGGCTTGCTCTTGCATTTCGATGGGTGCCGAGGTCGTACAGTGGATAGACCATGCATCAAAATTCACGCTCTTGTATTCAACAACTGTGGTGATGCAGTGGATAGACGACTCACCAAGCATCAAACTCTAGCATACATAGACAGCGGCCCTGGCAATTAAAATAATCACATGCTCATTTTAGCCCTACACGATCTTATAAACATAGTTGGCCATGATTCCCCGAATCCTTTAAGGTATAACCGTCAAATTCATAACATATATATCACCCACACCATCGAAAATTATCACAGGGATCATTTATAGACTAGGAGTACTTATAACCATAGTTGGTCGTAATTCACGAACCTTTTAAGATACATTCGTCAAATTTATAAAATAGGCATCACCACCGACAACGAAAATTATTAGAGTGTCATCTAAGTCCTATGCGAACTAATAAGCATAGTTGACTGTAATTGCCATCATGTTTAAGGTACATCCACCTAATTCGTATCATAGACATCACTCCCGACATCATCAATTACCATAGAGTCATTTAAGCCCTATGCGAACATATAAGCATAGTTGACTGTAATTTCCAACCTATTTAAGATACAGTCGTCAAATTCTTAACATAGACATTACTCCTGGCAGCGAAAATGCTTGCATGGTCATTTATGACCTTCGTGGACTTATAAGTATAGTTGTTTATAATTTACAACCTGTTTGAGATACAGGCATCAAATTCATAACATAGACATCACATCACCCCTGACAACTGCATTTATCACAGTCATATATGTAATATGTATAATTATAAGTGTAGCTGGCTGTAATTTCCGAGACGTTTAAGATACAGTCGCCGAATTTTACTCATATATATTTCCTTCTTCACAGAATTTTTTGGAACTTGATACATGTCCGGATAATGTTATGGGCAATGGAACAATCAATATTTAACACGACGAATCAAAATGATGGCCAGCCATAGCATTGTCTTACGTCAATAAGTTCAATGCTTGCTGTCTTGTGCCACGTTAAGGTGTGAAACCTTTACATATACCAATATGTATCTTTAGATTGCCAGTTCTGCAAAATGTCGCACCACACATATCACATGATAGTATTCTGCGGGCCGGTTTCTTTTGGCAGTCACTCTTTCATGTCGTCGTGCATTGCAACTTTTACTGAAGGTCTTGCCACAGTAACTGCATTGATTTCAATGCAATTGTTAAACACTTGGTGAAGTTTTGCATGTAGTCATACAGGTCATTTTTGATTGCATGTTCTCCACAATTTTCATCATCTCCAAGTATATGCAAACTTAAACACATGTACTACTATGCAGTGCAGACTCCCCCTCTCTGCGGAATCCTCCCCTCTGCGGACGCCCTTCTTCTGCGGACTCCTCCCTTCTGCGGACTCCTCCCTTCTGCAGACTCCTCCCCTCTGCGGACTCCCCCCCCTCTGCGGATTCCACTCCTCTGCGGACTTCTCCCCTCTGTGGACTCCTCTCTTCTGCAGACTCCTCTCTTCTGCGGACTCCTCTATTCTGCAGACTCCTCTCTTCTGCAGACTCCTCCCTTCTACGGACTCCTCCCTTCTACAGACTCCTCCCTTCTACTGACTCCTCCCTTCTACGGACTCCTCCCTTCTGCGGACTCCACCCCTCTGCAGACTCCTCTCTTCTGCGGACTCCTCTCTTTTGCTTACTCCTCCCTTCTACGGACTCCTCCCTTCTACGGACTCCTCCCTTCTACGGACACCTCCCTTCTGCGGACTCCACCCCTCTGCAGACTCCTCTCTTCTGCGGACTCCTCTCTTTTGCTTACTCCTACCCTCTGCGGACTCCTCTCATCAGCAGACTCCTCTATACTGCAGACTCCTCTCTTCTGCAGACTCCCATCTTCTGAATACTCCTCTCTTCTGCGTACTCCACTAAAATGTAGACTCCTCCACGAAGCAGACTTATCCACAATAATACCTTCACACAGTAGTGTTGCTAAATGCAATAGCTTAACAATTATGTGATTTTCTGCTGTTGCTCTAATTTATACCCTCATTCTGTAGGTGGAATACGAAGTTAGGTTGTAATTTTCTCTGAAGTGAAGTAGAGGGAAATAGGTATATGTATATTAGCCAAGTGGCTGAAGTAAATTTGTTCTTAACTACAGCTGATATACTTTATATGTAATGCCCAACCAGAACCCTTTCCCATATATTCTTCTTCCTCGAGACAAATCGCCTGTATACTAGCCTCAACAGTGTCTTTAATTTCGTATGTTTTATTTATATAGGTACATTCGATGTCTTGAAGGCACTCTCACTATATTCATCTTCATGCGATTCTGGCCTGGTATATTTACAGTCCAACCATATTTTATATTTTAATGCACCTTCTTTTTTCCATGTAGGTTTTTAGTCGATAATATTCTGTTTCATATGCTTAAGATATGTACAAATATCGTCCACCATACCTAATGAATAAGATGCAACATACATATTCATAAGTCCTCGGAAAGCAGATTCTTTCAGTATGAATCCATTCTCATTTGGTAAGTTTACAACAGATACAGGTGTAGGTGCTTTATATGTACACATTTTGCTATGGTTGTAATACAACTCATGACATAGTGATGGTCGTGTGTTTCGCGTCGCATGCTGTCTGGAATGCCTGTTACTTCATAACATATTAACTCGCGACTACACTTATAGCAACAAGTAGTATAGTAAGCCTATTGCATCTTCTTCAAACATTTTCCAGATTTCTCATGTTGATGAGCACTGCAACTTTTACTTAAAGTCTTTCTGCAGCAGTAACATGAATATCTTGATGCCTGTGGAGAATTGTTCATGTCCAGGTCGGATGTTGTCGATGGTGACAGCTCACCAGTATCCAATGCAGTGGATGCCTGGCCTTCACAAGGTTTTTTTTTTTGGATGTAGGCAATACACTACATCGCTTAGTCGGTACAGTTGAGAGTCCCTCACATGTTCCAAGATGTCTTTTTAAGTTATCGCATCATCCAAATTGAGACTTGCACTGTTCACACGTTAAGGTAGATAGCTTCATGTTCATAGAACGAGCAGTTTCATGTCGCCGGGCATGATAGCGCTTAGTAAATGTCTTCTTGCAGAAACAGTACAAATGGCTTTCTGTCGTATTTTCCATCTTCGCTCGAGACGATGTACACTCTTCGAAATTCGAATAACAACTAAGACGATTCCATCAATTTACCATGTATATATATGTGTTCAAATCCTTTTATTCATCAGTGAGATTTAAGCTTTTTAATGCATTCTATAATCGTCAATTCCGCTAACTAGCATATCTAGTTTGCTACACCACCATACAGCTGCAAGTTTTTTTCCCACNTATGTGTTCAAATCCTTTTATTCATCAGTGAGATTTAAGCTTTCTATAATCGTCAATTCCGCTAACTAGCATATCTAGTTTGCTACACCACCATACAGCTGCAAGTTTTTTTCCCANTTTCTATAATCGTCAATTCCGCTAACTAGCATATCTAGTTTGCTACACCACCATACAGCTGCAAGTTTTTTTCCCACAGTTCCTTGAAAGGTCTATACTATAGGTTCAAATCCAGGCAAACTCTGTAACAATAAATCCGACTGCTCTCCACCACTACACAGCATTTTACATCTATCATGACGGCATGTGTTGCTACTTTTACTAAATATCTTACCACAATAGCAACATTGTTTCCTACATATTGGTGAAGGATTGTGTACATTGTTCACATAAAGGTCAGAAGTTGGTGATGTAGGTGTACCAATACTTCGTACAGCAGAAACCTGATCGCCAGAAGTTTGTAACGCTGTCTATATACTTTGTTGCTTAGTATTGAGAGGGAAAAGGTCTTTACACTTTTGCATATGTATGTTTAAACTATCTGTACTACTGAGCAAACCTTGGCACATATTATATCGATAGCTTGTGTGACAAGGATTCAGCTTACATTTATGCTTTACATGTCTCTTCACATTGTAGGCATATGAAAATGTCATGTTACAGTAGTGACATGGATGACTAGGAGATGTGAGTGATCCGCCCATTGTTCCCGCAGAAGGGTATGATGACTTTAACGATGTTTATGGTTAAGATTTTTCTTTCGCAGGTATGTTCCTATCAAAATTTTCCATTTATCTCAGCAAATACTGATTCACATGTGGAGGAAGATGAGCTTTGCATTTTGCAATATGCTTTTTTAAGCTATGGAGTCTTCGGAAATATGAATTACACTTTTGACATGATGAGATATTGGATTTCATATTTTTTTGGCAGCCAGTCTCGTGTCGACGAGCATGGCAACTTTTAGAAAACGTTTTTTAACAGTAGCAACACAAATAACTTTCCAGTTTATTTTCCATCATAGAAAAACAGCACGTTCTACATACCCACTGTTCACTCTTCGAAGTCTGAATAGCAACTGAAACAGTCAGTGTATACTACAACCATATATATACACAATCATAACCGTCACCTGGGATGATGTCGTGTTCCCTTGACCTTAACCAGACCACTGGAAGATGTTATGTTGAATTTATGTTTACAGATTGCATAAAAAAGCTTAAATTCTACTAACAATAAGTGAATATTTGTACATTCAGACACTACACACCTGCGGTTCGGAACACGCAATACACTACAATATACATAGGTTATTAAATGCATATATCTATTTGTTTTATATTAATTTTATATGCGTTTTGCAACTCGTGAAGTAGTGGTGTCTCTCTTGCATTACTAATTGTTCGAGAGCCTCATGCTACATGTTAGACCCCTTTATCCTTGTGTGTGGTAGTGTATTTTATGACAGGCTGACAGCTTCGTCAGTGACCAGACACTTTCGAGGGCCTCACGTAACATGATAGGTATCATTATCCTTGTGTGCTGCAGCGTTCTCACTGTCGCGATTGATGCCTATGTTATAAGTAGGTGATGNGTATCATTATCCTTGTGTGCTGCAGCGTTCTCACTGTCGCGATTGATGCCTATGTTATAAGTAGGTGATGACTATGCTATAAGTAGGTGATGCCTATGTTATAAGTAGGTGATGACTATGTTACGATTTTGGTAACCGTATCTTAAACAGATNGTGATGCCTATGTTATAAGTAGGTGATGACTATGTTACGATTTTGGTAACCGTATCTTAAACAGATTGTAAATTATAATCCACTATGCTTATAGGTAAGCATAGGATGCAAATGATCATAAGTAAACGTACGACATACATGACTCTGCGCTCAATTTCGTTGTCGGGGATGATGTGTATGTTTCGAATTCGGTTCCTGTATCTTAAACGTCTCGGAAATTACAGCCAACTATGCGTATAAGTATTCATGTGACATAAATGACTCAGTGATAATTGCAGTTGTCTCAGTCTATGTTTGTGTTACGAATTTGACGACTGTATATTAAACAGGTTTGAAATTATGAGCAACTATGCTTATAAGTTCATATAGGTCATAAATGACAATGCGAGCATTTTCGCTGCCAGGAGTGATGTCTATGTTATGAATTTGATGAATGTATCTTAAACAGGTTGGAAATTACAGTCAATTGTGCTTATACGTTCGCATAGGGCTTAAATGACTCTGTGATAATTGATGATGTCGGGAGTGATGTCAATGTTACCAATTAGGTGGTTGTAACTTAAATGTGTCAGCAATTACAGTCAACTATGCTTATGAGTTCGCAAAGGGCTGAAATGAAACAGTAATAGATTTCATTGTCAGGGGTTGTCCTTATGTTATAAATTTGATGAATGTATCTTAAACAGTTCGTGAAACACGTCCAACTATGCTTATAAGTCCACTTACGGTATAAATGATCCTTGAGATAATTTTCGTTGTCGTGGGTCATATATATGTCATGAATTTGATGTTTATATATTTAATGGTTCGGAGAATTACGGCCAACTATGCTTATCAGATCGCATAGGGCTTAAATGACCATGTGATAATTTTCATTGCTGGGGACGATGACTATGTATGCTAGAGTGTGAAGTTTGGTGAGTCGTCTATCCACTGCATCACCACAGTCGTGGAATACAAGAACGTGAAGTTTGACGCATCGTCTATACACCGTACCACCGCATCCCCTGTCGAAATGCTAGAACAAGTCCCGCACTGCATGGGGCTCTGTCTATCCACCACATCACCACGACCCCAGGAAGCGAGTCGTCTATCCACCGCAACACAGCGACCCCCTAAATGTAAGTCGTCTATCCACCACACCACCATTGCTCCTAGCATGGAATGCAAGAACGTGAAGTAGGGGCCAGTTGGGGTGTCGTGGCAGGGATTTGGGAAGACTCGGAGAAAAACTCCTAGCATGGAATTTAAGAGCATGAAGTAGGAATCAGTCGAGGCGTCGTAGCAGGGATTTGCGTAGACTAGGAGAAAACCCCTCAATCCCTCATTGCCCAAAAAGGAGTCACTCCTCCATATTGTGGGGTCATTTGCAATTTCAGTCCCTCCACAGTCCTAGCTTCGAATGCAAGAGGATGATGCAGGTACCAGTTGGGGTGTTGTGGCAAGTATTTGAAAAAACTCAGAGAAAACTCATTAGCATGGAATGCAAGAGCATGAAGTAGGAGCCAGTCGAGGCGTCGTGGCAGGGATTTCGGTAGATTCGGAGAAAACCCCTCAATCCCTCATAGCCCAAAAAGGAGTCACTCCTCCATATTGTAGGGTAATGAGCAAATCCAGCCCCCGTACTTCCAGTACATCAGGTCGTGGGGCATCCCCGAGAAACGTAATATGTAGCCACCACTGACGAAAAAAAAAAATTTTTTAGGAGAGGGCGCCCACGCGTATTTAAGACGCATCGTTTCAGTACCAGCAGCGACAGATATGGGTTGGAACCACGTGCAGCACTCACGAGTTGGCAGCCATGATTTGTACTTTGCTCTTACTGCAATACAAGCTTCGTTTAGCGCGCGGCCGCATGGAGCCCAGGAATGTGAGAGCATCCTGCTTACAGCAGTAACTTCACACAAGTTAACAAGACTTGGAATATTTCGCGATTGAAATATAAATTCTAACATAAATATGTGTTATGTCAGTCACGAGTATATATAGACACATCAAATGTGAAACAACACATAGGAAAATGTTTTTGCATGTTTAACCCCTTTCACCAAAGTCAATTTTGTATCAATCTACGGGGAAATATAAAACCTCACTTGCAAGATGTCACGGAAAAAATAGCTATAATTCGTAAACAATGTACATTATGGTTAGCCTGGGAAGGACCCTCCCAGACGAGTTGCAAAAACTTGTGACTGACTACCTAGCCACTAACTTTTCATTGTTACCCTGCCAGTAAATAAATGTTTTTATGTGAAAATATATTTCGTCCTACTGTTATCTTCGCTCAGCTTGAACTCATTGACACAAAGCAGACAACTGACAACTGGAAGACCGATCCCTTACAATACTGACCCCAAGTGACCCCTAATGACCCCTAAATGACCAATAATGACCCATAAATAAAACATAAAACACTTATAATGACCCATAAATGTCCCCCAATGAAACATAAATGACCCCTAACGAACCATTAGTGGCCCCTAAATTGCCCCTTAATGACCCATAAATGACCCCTAATGAACCCTGGTGACACATAAGAGCCCCTAATGAATCATAATGACCCATAAATGACACATAAGTACACATAAAGACACCTAAATGACACCTAAATGAACCACAATATCCCATAATGGCTCATAATGACTCATAAATTACCCATGATTGTGGTGCTAAATGCAGAGCTGATTGTGGTGCTAAGTGCGATGCTTATTGTGGTGCTAAATGCTGTGCTGATTGTGGTGCTAAGTGCGGGTCCTGATTGTGGTGCTAAGTGTGGTGCTGATTGCACTGCTAAGTGCGGTGCTAAATGCGATGCGTGCAGTACTAAGTGTGGCATGTGTGAGTCACAAGTTTAGATCAATTCCCCGTATTTAAAAATTAAATTATGTAGTCCTACCTCCAAAGCTGAAAGGTGGGTATTTTATTTTATAATGTCGCTTTAAAAATATATACAGCCAGGTCCCTCGGTATATTTAATCGCTTCCTGGGTAAACTGTACCGAGCAGAAAATTTCTGTAAGGGCTGTATTTGCACTTTGCACTAAAAGTGCTCACCGCCATGGACGGCTCCCACCACGTTTCACCATTGGTCGTTGAAAAAATTTCGGATCTTTTACTGAACCATGCAGCACCACAAGCTGGCCCCGACCAGCTTTACCATTCGCCATTGCAGACTTGAACTTCGCACTGAACGACGTCCAGGTCCCTGCCATGGACAGTCCCCCACAATGCTTCCCCATTTGCTGTTACACAACTTGAACTTTGTGAAGAGCTGCGCGCATTACCACGGGCGGGCCCCCACCTGCATTGCCATTCGTCCGATCTTTGTTCGGAACTGCCTCTCAACCAATGGAAATTGCCTACACATTTCTCTATTCGTCGGGTAAAGTTCACAGGAGCATGACCAATGGCAATTTCCTGCATCGTTTTCCTATTCGCTGTCGCAGAAATTGAAGTTTAAATTGTACTGCTTTCCGACCAATTAGCGTTCCCCTCGCAGCTACGGTCGAGACCCACAACGAATGGGAGGGGAAATGATGATGTTAGGGTGTTTTCATAAAACGTTTTGACATTAAAAAAAATCGAAATTAACAATGTCAAAAACATTATTTCTCGTAATGACATAACTGTGTTAGAATTATTTTGTTGGNCCTCAACCAATGGAAATTGCCTACAACATTTCTCTATTCGTCGGGTAAAGTTCACAGGAGCATGACCAATGGCAATTTCCTGCATCGTTTTCCTATTCGCTGTCGCAGAAATTGAAGTTTAAATTGTACTGCTTTCCGACCAATTAGCGTTCCCCTCGCAGCTGTCGTCGAGACCCACCACGAATGGGAGGGGAAATGATGATGTTAGGGTGTTTTCATAAAATGTTTTGACATAAAAAAAAATCGAAATTAACAATGTCAAAAACATTATTTCTCGTAATGACATAACTGTGTTAGAATTATTTTGTTGGAAAATTATGCAAATCCTTTCATTTTCCTTCAAATCAACGTATACTAAGAATANGGAAAATTATGCAAATCCTTTCATTTTCCTTCAAATCAACGTATACTAAGAATAAGAGAGTGGGCATTACGGAGAAGGGACAGAGAACGTCCGCGGAGTGATACAAGGAAAATAGTCCCCAAAATCTGATATAAGCTTCCTTCCAATCTGTCTTGTGAATTAGCTTCGTGCGATTCCGAGCGTTTCTACTATACGGTCATCTTGCGTCCACACTAGCTTCATTAGTCGGTTGGTAGGTAAATATTATTTCGCTTCTACTGCTCTCTTTGTTTAGGAAACCCACCTTACGCTTTTAAAAACTAGCATAGGAAAAAACCGCGTGTGTTACGTACAAACGTGCATCTCCGATAAGTTTTTATTTTAAAAAACCAACACCCTAAATCGTTAAACGCATGTCCATTTAGTATTCCCGCGACTGACATAGTAAGAAGCGAGTGTGCTGTCAACTGTTGCCGTACGCGATGTACGTGATATTGGATCGTGCACACGTCGCAAGGACGATCGCCAAGGCTGTCGGTGGCCAGCTGAGTAGGCGTATATGTGTTTTGCGCAGATCTCAGTATTTGCGTCCTAAATTTTTTGTAAATTATTTTTAATTATGTTGATAAAAAAATTTGATTTATAATTTTGGCGTGATGTTAATTTTACATTTTTTTTTTTGTGTGGTAATGTATAAAAATAATTATTGGTAATCAGCGAATCGATACCGGTGAGACGAGGACTTACACGTCACTCAATATTCTTTTTTTTACAGGAAAAGAAAAAAAGAGTTCCAATGTTCCAACTTGTCCACAATTTTACATGTAAATTTTGTATTACTTTATAACGTTTGTTGATCAAAATATGCATGACTATTTGTAGGATTTCTTGTGGTTATTCAGCGTAGAGCTACCTCTCGCGCATTCCTCTGTGATTGCAATCGAGACACTCCTCTCATATCTTTGCTTTGGTGAGTTATACAGAATGTTGTACTACTAAAACTTTTTTAATAAAGCCACAAGCTAAGTAATTTATTTTGTATTTCAGCATGAATTAATTTTATATTCCAACATAAATTTATCGAAATATTAAGATTTATTTAAAATAAAATCCTCATAGTTTTAATTGTAAAAAATTAAAGTTCCGTAGGGGCGGTGATGGCCGAGATTTCTAGTGTTAATCTTCCTTAGCAGCTTCGATGAGCCGGGTCCGATTCCCAGCAGGGAACAGGTAATCTCGGCAAGCTCACTCAGCTGTGAAAACCCCTTTCTCCCAGCTACAAAACATGTAATACATTCTCGATAAAAAAAATGTTTACCATACTTGTACTTATTGGGGAAAAGTTAACTCACATAGATCGCGGCGTTCATTTTCCATCACATTAGCATTGCGCCTAACAGGTGGTCGGATCAAACCAATGCTTCCCCCCCTCCCCCTCATCAATGGCAAGAACACACTGCAGTTTTTTTGCAAAAAGTACAATGTTCTCCCTAATATAACGTTTTTGTCAACATTACTGTTCCTCTATTACATCATTCGTAAAAAAAGATCATATTTTTTGTTACGGTACGCATTCATAGATAAAATGTATGAGACTGTTGGCAGGTAATCTCCTGGCACATCCCGCTGTGATTCTGCCCAGTCGAGATACTCGTCTCGTGGTGTTACGTCACCTGCTTCGTCCCTCTGCATTTTCCCATAAGTATTGTTAATAAGCTGCTTGTTGAATATCAACACGAGAGAATTACTTTACACTCAGCCCTCCAGAATGCGTTTAAATCACAGTTAAGCAATTGTCCTTTACAAAATAAATTACTTCGCATCAAATTCCAAGCCGCGTAACTGATAGTACCTCGACAGGGTGGTTCCCTACAGTTGGTTTCTCCCTCCTATTCTCATCATATCCGCAGAGGGGCTAACTGTAAAGTGTTTTCTAGAGTCAGATGCTGAAACGCAGTGCAAACCCTTCAGTCTTCTAATATATACCGAAGGGGAATTTTAAAAATTGAAATACANTATATTAACACACTGAGAAAACCTTGTTCTTACAATCCAGAAAAAATTTCATTTACCATCATGGAAACGTGTATGTTTACAGTCAGAATAAAAATATTTTGCAAACTTTGGCGAATGTACCGAGTTTACGGACAGCCGTGTCACCCCTAATGTCATGTAATTATGAAAAAATAGAGAGAATGAGAGATGCGATGACGTAGCGCAGCAGCAGTTGGCAAGCCTGGCTCGCGTCGCAGCGGACTGCAGTGTTGGCGGCCTGCTTCTCTCTCCCACTACCCACTGCCACTAAACACGCGCTTCTATCACACTTCCGTGCTGAACTCCGTTCTTAGCACGCTCGCCTCCTACGCAAAAGACAATTGCTGTGCTATGATTTTGTGGTTACACCGGCCTCCTCTCATAGTTTTATAGTAAATTTGAAAATGCTATAATTATTACTTTAACACATACACATTCGAAAGTCTTTGCCATTCGCCCAAGTTAAATTATTTTTCCCATGATCAATAAAAAATTTTTTTACCTTTTTGTTACCAAAAAAAATTTGTAAATCATACTGCATACTTGTAGGTGTCTCAAACCGACGTGAAGGCTGACAGCCGTATATTGTCTTCACCAATCGACAGGTCTTCTGGACTCGTCTGCGGTTTCTGTGGAGCACCATTCGCTGACCGCAAGAATGGGCACCGACATGAAAGGTCGTGTGTGCATAACCTGTACAGAGATGCACCAATGATTTGCGAGGGGTGTGGTATCACCATCAACCAGAAGGATAATATCCACAAACACCTTCGCAGCTGTACAGGCGAGATCAGGCAGATAGTAACACTTAACTGTAGGTTTTGCAATGTTACATTTACGCAGGTATGCCACGCAAGACGACACGAAACGAGCTGACACTTCAACCCGAACAGGTGCTCATATAGTTGCAGAGAATGTGGCAAGAAGTTGACGAGGACAGATAAACTAAGAGAGCGCGTGGTTAAATGTAGTGGGTCAGCTCTACTTCCTGCCAAACGCCCACGACTCAGTGTAGCTCACCAAGAGCCCGTAGCCTTGGTTCAGTCCCCTGCCCAAACTTCGTGACCAAGAATCGTCGCAGGATCTGGAATGATTAACGCCAATGGTTTCGTGGAAGTCAAAACAGCGTTCAGACGTTATCTAAAAACCTACATCGCTCACAACTAGAGCGGGTCGGCGAAAGGTATTTGTACTTTTGTGACATCAATTGCGAAAAATATAGTTAGAAAACTGACCGAAGAAATCGAGGAGCTCGGGCCCCTGAAATTCAACATTTGATTGGAATGGTATTCTGTGAAACCAGAGTAGTTCAATGAAGGTACAGCTAAGAGGGCCTTCGAAACCAAAAATGTGGCAGTATTTGAGACTAGTGGTATCGAGAAGGCGGCGCGAAATAGCCTGGAAAACATATGCGAAGAGGAAGAAATGTATGTTTCGAGGGGCTCCGGGAGGATATTACAATCAGTCAATCACCTGCAGCTGCGCGTCAACCCGCTGGACCCACTTTGTGTGTCATCCTACATCGAGCTGCCAGAATCCATCAAGCGGAAAGAGACCCGAAAAACACAAAAGACCACATTTCTTTCAAATGGGCAATTCTGGCAGGTTTTGTGGAAGGGAGAAACTGTCAGCAAATCGATCACCACTACAAAGCCCTCGAATCGAAATTAAATATTTTCGGCCTCGAATTCCCGACCCCGCTCCGACATATAAACATTTTTGAGAAAAATTACCCTGAAGTCTCCATCAATATACATGGCATAGACAAAAATCAGAAGGTCTAGCCTGTATCTGCGGCTGAAGAAGAAAAAAACCAGCACATCGACATACTCCTTCTAACCGACGAAGATGGGAACACACATTATACATTCATTAAGAATTTTGAGCGTTTTGTGAGAATGCAGCTGATGGCCCATGCCAACAAGATCCATTACAAGCGGTGCTTCACATATTATCATGATTTACCACGAAATTCCATACTGACAAGGCAGCAGTGCCTGGAACAACACAAGCAATATTGTAAGGAAAATGCTCCACTGCGTGCTGAAATGCCAAAGCCAAATAAAGATGGGTGGCTGCCCGTTTTAAAATTTACGAACTATCATCACAGTTATAAATTACCAATCGTTGTTTCCGCGGATTTTGAGGCCATTCTAAAACCGATTCACACCTGAGAACTGGACCCCAGTCGTGCATACACTTATGCCTATCAGAAGCACCATGTGGACAACGTCACTCCAGCGACACTAACCTCTACGCTGAGCCAGAACCCCATTATATACACGGGGGAAGATGTAGAGATAAATTTCATGGAAGCAGTTGCAGATATTGGCAAAAAAAGTAAAAAATACTTACGCCAAATCGAAGCCGATGGAGACACTCGCCCTCACACAAAAGAGCAGCTATGCTAGAGCGACGAGCTGCTGCTACCGCGCTGCTCCATTCACACATTACAACTATCAGGTGAGGGACCACGACCACTTCACCGGACGATAAATCGGACCCGCTTGCACTAGCTGCAATTTGTTGGATCATCGTCCGAAGAAACTAGTCGTCTTTTTCCACACCCTGAGCTACAATGAGAATTTTATCGTCAGGCATCTAGGGTATGATGGAAAAAGATATTTTCATTATTCCTCACACCAGCGAAAAAATGATAATATTTTCAAATCAGTTAGGGGGCAGATTTTCTATCCAGTTCGTAGATAATTTCCAGTTCATGGTTCGCAGTCTGGCATCCTTGGCTGAGTACCTGCCTTGAAATCAATTTAATAGAACATACAATATCTTCAGTGGAAGCCAATTGCCTCGTGTCACATGAAAAGGCGTCTTCCCTTATGATTATGTTGACAACTGTGAGAAGTTGAACAAGCAGCAGCTGCCTCCGAAAGAGACTATTTACAACGGGCTGACGGGCTCTGGGATCAGCGATGAAGAATACGCCCACGCCCAGAAGGTATGGCAAGAGTTTAGCTGTAGCAGTCTTAAGGAATATTCAGAGTTGTACTTGAAAATGGACGTTCTTCTCCTGGCGGAAGTCTTCGAAAATTTCAAAAATGTGTGTATGTCAACATACAAGCTCGATTGTGCACATTGCATCAGTGCACAATGATTTTCGTTTGACGCCATGTTGCGAATGACGAGGGTCGAGCTAGAGCTTTTAACTGACGACATGCACATGTTCGTTGAGGAAGGTATCCGTGGTGGCGTGGCCCAGGAAGTGAAGCGTCATGAGGTGACGAACAACATCTAAGCGCCAGAAATGTATGATCCCAGCAGGTCTTCCATCTTCTTACAGTACCTTGACGCAAACTATCTGTACGGTTGGGCCATATAGTTACAATTGCCAATACGCAACTTTAAGTGGGCTGATGTGTACATCGACGTAATGTTCATACCAGACGATGGTGTGACCGGTTCCATCTTGGAGGTAAATGTCGAGTACCCCGCGGCCCTGCACGAGAAACACAGTGATTTGCCATTTCTTTCAGTCAACCAGTGACTACCGGGTTCGAAACAGCCAAAGCTGATGACAATACTGGAAGATAAGAGCCACTACATCGAGCATTACCGTAACCTCAAGCAGGCTATGGAACATGATTCGCCACGTATTACAGTTTGAACAGACATCATGATTAAAGCTTTACATCGATTTGAATACTGCAAAGCGACAGGCGGCCACCTATGATTTCAAGGAAGAATTTTTTTAAATTAGCAAACAATGCAAGTTTGGAGAACAAAAGAAAATGGCAAAATATGGAATTGGTGTGTAATGAAAAGTCGTTAAATAAATTGGTGGCAAAACCGATATTTCTGGACAGGACAATTTGCGAAGAAAATCTTTCCCTGATTCCACTGCAGCATGAAGACATACTTTTTGACAAGTCCGTTTCTGCAGGGTTCGTGGTTCTCAAAATGTCCAAAACTATGATGTTCAGGTTCCACTATGCTGTGATGAAGGCGGAAAAGACATCGATTATGGAAAAGACATCGAGCTCCTGTATACAGACACGGACTCACTCCTGTTCGGGATTAGAAAACAGGATTTCTATGAGGACATGTTTTCGGAAGCACAGTTCTTTGCAGAGTTTGATACCAGTGGCTATCCCATGAACCACAAATACTTTTCGCCCACTAACAAGAAGATAATGTCTATGTTCAGGGACGAGTGCAATGGGTCGATCATGACTTAGTTCGTAGGGCTACGGGCGAAACTGTATACATACAAATGCGGGGGTTAAGTTACAAAATATGCCAAGGGAATTCAGAAATGGGTGGTGAAGAATAGAAAAAAATCGGAAGACTTCACGGGTGTGTTGAACAATTATACGAGCATTAAGGTGAAGGTCCACGTAATTCGCTCACACCAGCAAGTCTTTTATTCGGAGTGCATCAACAATATGGTGCTACGATGGACTGGTGACAAGCGACTCATATGTGAAGATGGTGTACGCACGCTTCCCAACGGCTATTATCATATTTAGGTGTCCTCCGCATCTTATCGTATATGCTTTTAGTACATTTTGTATTTAGATATATTCTGCATTTGGTTGTGAGTGATTCTTTGTACATAGATGTCCTCTGCATTTTGGTCAGTTTTTTCTGCATTTTTGTATGTGTGTTCTCCACGTTTGTGCATTTTTGTATATATGTTCAACACATATTCGCATTACTTCTGCATTTCGTCGTTTGTGATTTTTCAATATTTTTCAATTTTTGATATACGTTCACCGCACTTGTATGTATTCCCTGTATTTTAGTACATATGTTCTCTACATTTTTGTGCTTTTTTTCTGCGTCAAGCTATTGGGTTTTCTGAAATGAAATCGCATATTGCGTTTTTTTTCTTTTTGGAGATGCAGCAAAATTAATTCTTTGAGAAGAATTCATGTCTTCAAAAATTATAACCTGGCTTTTAAAACACTAGTGGCTCTAGTGTAAAAAAAAATTTTTTTGGTACAACAAAGAATATATCAGAAAGAATGAAATTTTCCCCAGGGTTACAAGTGTATGATGCGCAGCCCATCCTTACTCATGGAGCCGTGTGCATGGTTAAAACATGTACGCGGTAAGTCTGAGGGGAAGCGGAACGACATAATCAGCAAAGGAGGCTTTAACATCTGGTGTCGATAAGAGTGTGGAAGGGGGCGAAGGCCTGCCAACTAATTAGCGAACGCGAGTAATTGACCAATTAAATAACCAATAAAAAAATGTTGAGTGTGGTTGTGGTGGGACCTCCGGAAATGTGCGTTTTTTAAATACATTTTTAAAATATGGCATTTTTTGAGTTTTTTAAATTTTTTTTAATTTTTTGGGATTTTTTAGAATTGTTTGGGTTTAAGGTCATTCAAGGTTATGAGCATGGGGCCAAGGTCAAGATAATTGGTCAAGGTCAGTCAGATCCAAAATAGTGGTTGGGTGACATCACAACATGATGGCCGGTGCCTGGAATATTTGGATGCAAGGCCCAACGTTAAGATCGAGTAGTGTTCAAGAAAGGAGAAGGTCCCGTTTGGGGCTGAACAAATCAACAACTTAAATTGCAAATTTGTATTTTATCGAGTACAAGTAAATAGGCTAATTTCTTATGCGTTAATTTGAATAGCGTAAAGGGAATATTACAGGAAAAAAAAATTCCTTTACACAACATTCAAAAGATGACTGTACATACATGCAAAAGTGCTCGTGTTGCAGGCCCCCGACTAAAGCGAATAGCCAGTGCGGCATAGTACGGCNAACTGTACATACGTGCAAAAGTGCTCGTGTTGCAGGCCCCCGACTAAAGCGAATAGCCAGTGCGGCATAGTACGGCCAAGCTGAAAGAGCGAGGAATGAAGTCACGAATGTGAAAACAACTTCAGGCTGGAGGCCGCAGAACAAGACTCTGCCATTACCTGCCACGCGTATCCTAGTCGAGTCGTTCAGTTGTAGCGGTGGACACCGCCACACGCTGTCACGATATTTGTAAACAAAGGCCACTCGCTGATAAGGCTGTGTGTCACGGGGATCGTTTCCTCCAAAGCAGAAGCCAGCCAGCTTCACGTGCCATGCCGTACTCAACAGGGAAACTCAAGTCTCAAACCTACTATTTTTTCAGTTCAGAAATAAGTGCATCGCGTTATTCTTACGTTGTGCATAATGTAATTAGATAAAGACCGGCGCTAGCTGAAGTGCCACCCTGTGATCATTTTTATCCCGCCAACCCCCTTCTATTTTTACTTTTATTTCGTATGTACAAAACAAATGTTTTGTGCTTGTGTTCTACTGATTAGCAGATAAGAAATTAAAATAATGACCTCTTTAAATTTACTGCACTAGTTACGCAAACAGTACACCCTGAATATGAGTAAAGTGTAATTACCATGTGATTGTCCGAAACGAGTATTTGTTAGTCTGCCACATTTCCACTCAAAATGCCTCGCTATCTCTAGAGACTGTTGAAAAATTTGTATTCGGTGCGCACTTTATCAGTGCAACTCGCAACTGGATGAAAAAAATGACTGCACTAAGTGCGACTACAGAGTGATTGGAATATGTATCACTCTACCATTTTGCACTGAGTGTAATATAGTGCAGTAATTTGAATACGCCATATGCCATTTTCTAAAGCAATGTTATTTTTATACTCTTTCTGCACCAAATTTCTGTCAAAACTTTCTTTATCCTTGAATATATGAAATTTTAAGTGTCTTAAGATTATTCGTTCATTGAACAAGATATACTGCATTAACTTTGTTTACATTATAATTGATTTAAATAAGGACACAAACTAAATTTTATTTCATAATTATTCTATTAGCTGCATATATCCTTCCACATTTTCTACTACTACCAAAAGCTCAGTGAGACGAGATGAAAAATGAATCACCTAAGAATCAAGTCATGCATGGTCGATTTAACTTTCAATNCCAAAAGCTCAGTGAGACGAGATGAAAAATGAATCACCTAAGAATCAAGTCATGCATGGTCGATTTAACTTTCAATTAAATTAATAATCGTAAACAAACGAATGTTTCAATTTTAAGTGAAATGAAAATATTTATTTCCAGTTCTATTTCTATATCAAAGAATATTAAACAACCTGTTCAATAAATAGCATAAATATTCAAAAAAGTTCCTAAAAAAGATGATAAAGCTTTACTTAAAGAGATAAACCGAAATAAGTTTTAACATGTTCACACAAATGAAACTTTCTGGGCTTTATACCTGGCACATTTTACTAAAGCTTCTGTATGGTCTGAATTCTCAGTCAAATGACGCTCAATCGAAATCGTCGCCAATTCACTCAAACAACTCTGCGATATAGTCAACCTCAAGAACGTTTTGATATGTTTCAATTCAGAGAAACTCCTTTCCCCAGTAGCTACAGTTGCAGGAAGAGTCAGTATTACTTGAAGAGCTACGCCAATATTATGGCCAAGATTAAAAACCGTTATGAATTTTTTAGTTTCTCTCGGATCAATACAATTTTTCACTACAGTCGAAAGTACTTTGGGTTAATCTGCTAACTCACCACAATTTATACCATTGTAGCAAGAGAATGTCGGCCTACTGTGAATTTACTGATGGCATTGCTGGATTACTGCTGGACCAGAAAACTTATGGGTCTACACAACNATGTCGGCCTACTGTGAATTTACTGATGGCATTGCTGGATTACTGCTGGACCAGAAAACTTATGGGTCTACACAACTGGCCCTGTTAACGTTAACTGCTGGCACAATGACATATAGCATGCCATTTATTGCACACAGATGGGATGTTGATGGAAATGAATCTGATGGTTGAGAGTAGGTGAACTACTAATGGTCCATAAATACCTTACCAACTGTATTCCAGCAATGGCCGCACATAACCTATACTTATTGCTGAAGAAAGTATGAATAGGCATCTGTAGGCTATTTTACGGCTGTGAAGTGGTACATCGATGGACCATTGCGGGTGCAATTTGGCTTATTATGGGAATTTGTAAGGCTCCCACTCTTTGAAGATAGCTTCTTCAAACTACACACACAAACGCGCGCGTATAGTATGTTTATATGTGTGTTTGTCTAATATAGTTATAGATCACATGATACAATGAGTAGGTTATTTGTAAATATATAGTGATGAAAATAGATATGGCAGAAGGCTGTAAATACATTATTAGGTGTTTCTTAGTGACGGNATTTGTAAATATATAGTGATGAAAATAGATATGGCAGAAGGCTGTAAATACATTATTAGGTGTTTCTTAGTGACGGGTATTGAATATTTTGACATATACAAATTTTCACATGTATGACTGCATATAATTAAAATGACAAGTTAAGAAAAAAANGTATTGAATATTTTGACATATACAAATTTTCACATGTATGACTGCATATAATTAAAATGACAAGTTAAGAAAAAAACTATATATAACCACCTTTATAATAATAACATTAAAAGGCTTTTGTTGTTTCACATCACTAAAATATTAATGTTTGTCGACTGCATTTCAGAAGAGATGAATAGCATCTAGGTGACATACATACTGCGAAAAATTACATTAAAGGCAAGTTTTTGGGTTAGTATCGCGATTCAGGTTTTATTCCTGCCTCACTATCACATAGGACACTCAAAACAATTTCACAACTCAACGATCCTTTACCTGAAGTCCATCTCAGTGGTTTCTTCATCACCATTTTCACCATACACTCCCACCAACCACCCCACCAAGCAGCTGTGTGTTGGTTAAATTTTCACTAAATCTCTAGCACAGCACACTTTACAATTTCAAGATTTGAACAAATTGACTACACCATTGAGTTTGTCCCATTGCCCCTGTACACAATGTTAGGCCTTCCTCGACAAGCAATGAATCTACAAAAGAAGAGAAGAGAGGGGATTGTGCTAAGATACATAACGAATTTTAAATGTACAACTATACATATATACCACACATGTGAAGAACACTACCCATTCTTGCATACATCTCTGAGAACCAGTGGCCCTGTAAGATCTACTTCAGTGACTTCAAATGCAGCTGCATCCCTCGCTCGATCTTCAGGTGACCCACAGGGGCAGCAGAGATTCTTTTAGCCTGATATCTCCTACATGTAATACACTTTAAGAGAGCACTTACTTTTTTTTAGTATCCAGAATATATCATGCAGACTATACAAAATAACATTAAGTCCTGCATCGGACATTCTGTTGTGTTCTGTGAGAATTAAAAGTCCAGTTAACTTGTGGTCACTTAGCAGGAGTATCATATAGTAAAAATTCTCTTCATCTTTGCATACAGATAATTTGGCAGGAACACCCAGTGAAATTAAACACATTTTACATTAGTGACAGAATCGTTCTCCTGGTTGTGGGTTCCTTAGATATGTCCAGTTAACTTACACAACAGTGCGTCAAATCTTTCTGTTTGCCCCATGACAATCCAAGCACTATAAAAGGCTCACAGTTTACCTCCTGCAACTTCAGTACCATATGTTCCCGACCTATAAGTAAAACATGAGAGATTTCATCAGCTGTAGAGAAATAATAATAAAAATAATGTATTCTTCGCTATCCAATGCTATGACATTATTGTCCACATAGAGTGTCAATTTCGGTTTTTCTGCCATAGTCAAAATCTCATAAGCGCAATCGTACATGTGATTATTAACTACAGGATGGCACTCTCTATACCGAAGATAGATTTTCGCTAGTTATTTTAACAATAATAAAAATATAGTAAAAAAAAATTTAACATACATCATTTTCATCGATTTGGTTGCATACGATGATAGTGTAATGGTAATTGATAAGAAATATAAGGGGAGAAATATCACTGTATATTGTGTAGCAGTGTCTCTTTCGTGTCCGGAAATATTGGAAAACCGACATGATTAAGGGCTGTCAACAGATATTCCAGGTAAAGTTTGGAGGCAGACATGCACGAAGTGAGGTAGACATGCACGAAGTGAGTCCACCATTTGGTCCCTGGCAAATAAACTTGAAACTAAGTGGACTTAAATGGAAATGAATGAAAGGAGCGTCCCAGGATATTACAGAAAACTGTCAAAGATGTATGGCTACAACTACTGGCATCTCCAAAAAAAGTCACTGCAGTGCCTTTTTCAGGATACCAGATAGTCAAAAAGCACTTATCATGAAGCATAAAATACGAGCTCTATGTGTATCATATATAGATTGTCTGCGATCTCAACAATCCTGACAAAGTGAAACATGTGGCATAATATCGCTGGCTGCAGATACTTATCCATGGAAATCTGAGTATTCTGGGTTATTAATTTTTTCCAGCGAAGCTTAGTTTTACATTTCAGCTTACGTAAAGTCTCAAAACTCTCATTTTTGTGCTAGTGAAAATCATCATGTGCTGCATTAAGGACCTTTCTGTTCATGAAAGTGTGACGTTTGGTGCGCAATTTCCTGCTTGTGCGTAGTTTGTCCGATTTTCTTCGAGACAACCATCATGACTGCTATGGAGATATACATATTCAATATCTCAGTTATTCAATTATACGACGAGGAAGTCATCATTGGCAACTTCAAACCGGTTTTCTTACCAGGCACTATTCTCATAATCACCCATCCAATCAATGTCTGCATTACTGTAAGTCCACCTTGTAGTTGTTTACTTATCAACAACTTCCCTTAAACCTTGCACCAATAACTATTTCTCTAACTCAATTATATGATTATGGGCACATATTTGATTCTGTAAACAGATCCATAGTTATTTGGCTGACATAAGAATTGAATGTTGTATTATACTCCCCTATCAAGCTGCTAAGTGCAACATTACAGCACCTATTTTCTTTTTTTAAATCTTGCAACCCAAAATTTTGCTTCCACCAAAGTTTTTGAGCCCAAAAGCCTATCTCCTCTGCAGTCCTTTTCAAGATATGAGAATGCTGAGAAACAGTTTTAATCAAAGCTCTTGCTGTTATGTTCTGCTAACTGACTTCAATTACACAAGTAATGTCTGCAAAAATACTTCATGAGAGCAACGCTGGTTGGATAAAGAACTAGATTTCTCTTCTTCCACTTTTCCATCATTAGATTTTACTTCATGGCTCTCCTTATTAACAGGTAAGTCTGTACACATCTTATGATGCTGTCTTCCACAAATCACACACTTCACAGTGGTGTTACAGTCCTTTGACATGTCTGGTTTTCAAACTCAATAAACATACTTTACATTTAATTAACGTATCTTTCTTCTTGCTGGGCGGTTACTTTTGCACCTGAAAACACTTTTAGCTTTCATTTATTTTTCCTTACATAACAACGTGTTTCTGGTAGGCGTATGCTATTTTTGAAATCGTTTTGTTTCAATATATTTTCTCGTTATTCCAAAACCTTAAAAACAAGTTTTTGCCAGAAAAATGCTGTTATCTTTACTTTGTTTCCTGCAAATGTTAAAAAATGTTGTAATTTTTCTCTGTAGGTTTTAGGCTCACCCTCTTGACTACCTGCAGTTAAACTCGCATGATATATATATATATATAAACCAAGCTCTCAGAATCTCTTCTGAAATACGCGACTCCGCAAGTGGGAACAGCATAGCAGCATATTTATCTTGTTTCATTCCTATCTCAAATGAGATTATAACCAGTCATAGAGTTGAGGAGTATCAATTTTGCCTTTACCAAGTGTTAAATTCTCAATAACAAGGCCTAAAAGTTATCTGATATAGAACTCAACTATTTACTCTTTCCTCCCAAACCTTATAAGCAAACTATCTATTGCTTTCTGGTATTTATCAGCCACTTGTAGGAATCTGTCGACAATGCCACGAGCTCTAGTGGCAGAAACGGTTGCTTGTATCAAGTGCTGAAACTTATCTTCGGGTTATATTTCTTAGTTTGCTTTTGAAAAGTCTCCAGATTCTTAATCAGTCTTTTATTTACCCTCCGAATCTCTTCAATTCTATCTTGGGGCTATAATTTCTACCTGCGTGAAGTTGGAGACGAACATGTGCACTAGCTGAATTTTCCAAGGGTGAAATTTACACCTCATTTATTCATAGTAGAATATTTTCTACTTTTATTCCGGCGCAACCATCTTGTCTTTATATTCCTCGATGACCAAGTAGTATTTCTCATAGGGTGTACCATCTTAATCTTTCCCTTGTAACACAATATCATTTACTTGTTCGTCCAACAAACACAGCTCTTGGAATAATCTCGCTTATTCACTAGACAAAAATGT
>NQII01003447.1:219796-241889 GCA_002778355.1 Clitarchus hookeri | reverse complement strand
TCCATGCGCGTGTGTCTCCCGCTAGGGGAGGTGAAGTCCTGATGGATGTCCTTATTTCTCGCCAGCTCCGGAGATAATCGTTTCTCCATGCCGCGCCGCCGTTCAGATCGGGGTGAAATAGCAGTTTCTCGCGGATCGGTGCACAGCGTGTTTTTACATCCACTCACTGAAGCATCGGTGCTTCTGAGTGGCTCGGAGCTTTGCCATTAACCACTTGACATATTACCCCGAGTGTACTCGTGCACGTATGACGTGATGCAAAATAGGTAATCTCATGGCCAGTGCCGTACAAGAACACAAGCGAATACCAACACGGGCAGCGTCTTTTTCCCCCGGTTAATGCAATGGGCTGCTGTTAACAGCGGCGTGTGATGAACTGTTGCAAGGTAAGCTGTGTTGTTGCTCTGTGCTATACCTAACCGTGTGCTAGTTTACACGTCGGCCGCTTAAACGTAGTAGTGCGTTTTACGTCACAGCACGTGTGTGCAATGGGTGTCTTGCCGCTCTCTCGTGAGTGGCCGCAGTACATTCAGTTTCTCCCGACTCCACTCTGGTTGCTGGTTCCTGCTGCGTGCGCCGAGTGTGTACAGCACTGAGCAAGAACCAGCTTACCTCGCAGCACTTACACCACACGCCACTGGCTGCTAGCACACGAGAATGTTATTTGCAGCAGCTCGTGCCATAAACCAATATATATTATTTTCATTGGCTCTGTCATGTAACTAATTGCTAGGAATTCGTAAGTACTTGTCAGATCAAAAACATCGCCTTTTGCAACACCTGGAACGGAAAATTAACTTGTAGGTTAAGGAGTGATTTCGTGCAGATTTGGTGGGCTTGAACTGAAACTTAAGGTTGTCGTGTGTGATGCGCGTACTCTGGCTTTCTCAGTCATAAAAAAAAAAATTCCGTGGTGATTTGAGCGCCGGGAAACCTAGCTCTTTCAAACTGCGTCAGTATATTTTCTCTCTCTCCCCCCTCCCCCCAATCACCACTTCAGGCTGGTTAAAAGTGACGTTTTGGATAAGATGAATTTTCTTTGGCGAAATTGTCCTGCAAGTTTACGGAGCGAGGCAGCTCAGTGGTAAAAAAAACTGGACCTCGCATTCGAGGGGACCTGGGTTTGAATCCCGGTCCGGCCATCCTGATTTACGTTTTCCGTGGTTTCTTGAAATCACCCCCAGGCGAATGCTGGGATGGTTCCGTACTACAGGCAATGGCCTATTCCTTCCCCAGACCTGCTTCTCTGAGCAACTTGCTCAGTCTCTAATGACCTCGCTGTCGACGAGACGTTAAGCCTTAATTACGTAATAATTGCAAAGTAAAATTTTTGCATATTTACGGCGTAAATGCACCGCCGTGTTTATTACATATTTGAAGTATACAGTACTTGTTTGTTAAAATTCAGATTTTAACTTTAACATTTCACAATAACGCATAGTAAAATTGTAATATTAAAAATAATATGGGAGCACTCTGCGAAAACCCTTATACTCATTGTCCCTAGAAGAACACGCAGGTACTTACATAAAAATTATATTATGTTAATATGCTTGTAGGTTTATATGTGTATATATATATAAATATAAAATACTTAAATTTATTCTATACTTAATTATGTATATTCGTATATTTATTAACATGCATATGTTATTATCTACGTGTTTTTTTTCTTGGGATAACGGGTATTGTGTTTTCTCAGAGTGCTCCAATTTTTTTTAAAAACTTTAATGTATGGCAGAAGCCTTCTGGGAGAATGATATTGGCTCCTTAAAATATCAGCACCTGAAATGTTCTTCCAATCAGATGGATCGTTCACAATGTGTTTCGTGAAGTTATTCGAGGGGGTTAGTTCGTACAATGAATGAATGGCTCGTGAAAGGTTTTGCGAAATGCTTCGCAAAGGGGCGACTTGCCTCTGGACATGATGGCGGGTGTGTCGTCGGTTCGAGTCCCGATCGGATGGTGCTGCATCGACTATCATGGGCATGCTCGCGAGTGAGCGGCATGGGTGGTGAGTTTTCCAGCGTCTGTTCGTTTAGCTCGAGATTTCGTCGGACGGTAGCTTGCAAAGCAGCGTCGATCGTGCGCCGTACGGCAAATGGCTGATACCTAACACGACATGCAATGAACGCGGTGATTATCTGCATATATAAATTAATATAGTCATGCCCTATAGGTTAGTGGTTATTGAACCAGTAAGTCAGTAACATCTTGGAAGGAGTTAGTTGGCAGGAGTTAGTCGGCATGAGTCAGTCGGCACGAGTAAAGTGTATGAATTCGTGTATGCTTGAAGACGATGCAGGCCACTGACGATGTATAATCGAGTATGTCTTGTACAACTACATTCATACCTTCAAGAACTGCCCAAAAATTACATGGAAAACAATTCTGCTACTGTGCCCAGTCCTTCAGTAAAAGTTGCAATGCGCAGTGACATGAGAAGAGTGACTGTTTGAAGAACCCATCTCCTGCTTTTCTTATGTGCTATAAATGTTCGTGACAGTTCATTCGACGTGATAACTTAAATAAACACTTCAAGGCTGATAGATGTAGGGTTTTTCGCCCACTGAGGAACAGCATGTGATGACTTCGTTACCTCCTACTAATATACTGCATAAAATGTTTGTTGACGATGAGGGAACTCGCATGATGAAGGATTTCGACAATGACCACCTGCAGTTTATGCAAGGTGATACAATGAAGGAAGACATCAAGATCTGCAAGGGTTCGTCTACTGGGAGCCAGCAAGTGATGTCGCCAATACCTCCTGCTACATCGATGGACACTGTTTACGCAGGCGATTATGACGAGACAGCTGATGATAATGATTAAATGAGAGACCTACGAGGCATGGTAGAGTTGGTGTGTGTGGAATGTACACTTGCAAGGCGTTCGCGTGAAGTCGACGAACTTCAAAATAAACTGTTGTCAGCTCTAAATACTGATGATGACCATATGACTCCTATAAAGAAAAATTAACTTGATATTGAGGATGAAACAGCAGGTGAATACGATCATGAAGACAGAATTGATGATAGTGACTATTGTGACAATGTTGATGAGAGGGATGATGATTCTCTCGACGTTCGCGCATATTTCACCAACGAGTTTGCTTCGACAAGTGGTGCGAAGAAGGCAGAAGGCGTCAAGAACGCTCGTTACATATTTCCCGAAGGACCAAATGAACTTGTTAATGGACTCAGATATTTAATCAACATGTAGACACGTGGGGATCTATCACGCATTGTTGAGATATCTTCAATCATCGGTGAACTGAAGGATCATGTTTACATCTGATGAGACTGTTGGCTGCTATCCATGATCTGCAAACATCTGAGAAATGTAAAGATCGAATGTACAAAATAATTATAAAGATATAATGTATGTAATAAGTAAATTAATTTTATATTTACGTAATAATGTGTGTTTAATTTCTTATACAACCCCTTCTGGTTCTATGAAAGACTCATTAAATCAGTAATGTAAACAATACCTTGCGAGAGTCTGGTTTAGATAACATTTATATGAGAGCGTGTACAGGAGGAGGCTATGGTTTGATCTGAAGTATTATGTCTTACTCGGGTCGTTTAAAGTGGCTGAGTTGTATATGGCGAACGAATAAAATGAAGGGAATATTTTTTGAGGAATGTTTCGCAACTAGTTGGTTGGCCTGGTCAGTTGGTTTGGTAAATTAGTATAATCCTTTTATATGGTCAGCTGTGGTAAAAATGTTTTGCGCAAATTTTGAGGTGATTTTGTGCTAAGAGGTTAGCCACGAGAGACTTTTTTCGAGATTGTCCATCTTTGTTTGTATAGGTAGGTGGTATGGCAGGTTAGTCTTGTCAGTTTTTCCAGTCAGTTTAGCAGGAACTGGTCTCGTCAGGAGCTAGTCTTGTGCTCAGTCAATCTCGCCAGGAACCAGTCTTGGGTGGAGTTAGTCTTAGGTTGAGTCAGTCGTTGGCCAGTATGGTTAGTCTGTGTGGATCCTTGTTGCGACTCACTAGTAATGGTCTATTGTATGGGCTGCGATTTTCCTCGAATTTTCGAGTTCTATGTAATTGGAGTCAAGGTCAATGTCGACAAAAACCAACATGGTGGCTAAATCGACAGCTTCTCTGGTGGCGAGATCCATAATTAATACACTAGCAGCATTTATGTGATAAAAAAGGTAAACAAATGACAAACGAAAAAATGAATATGGTGGGTGGAGTGCACTCTACAGAATGAGCAAAGGTGAGGGATAGGGAAGGCGAATGTTAATACAGTGAGAAACATTGGTGGCGGGTCGAACGAGCGTGAGTAATCAATCAATAAAAAAACACTGTTTGGTGGTGAAGCGAACACAAGTAACCAACCAATGAGTAACGTTGGTGAGGGTCAGTCGTCTGCTGGAGATAGTGGTGAAGAAACCTCCGGAAATATAAGTTTTTGTATAAATTTCATTGTAATAATTTAATGTTTTTTTTATCAATTATTGAGTTTTTAATTTTTTATACATTTTAGAAATGTTTAGAATTTTAAGGATTTTTTGGGTGAAGGGTCTTGGTTGAGTCAAGAATCTTGAGTCTTGGGTCTTGGTTCTTGAATCTTGGGTCAAGTGTCTGAAGTCATGTGTCAAGGCTTTTTTAAGAATCTGTTGTAAATTTAAAAAAAAAAATTTGAATTAAAAAAAAATTGGGAATTTTTTGTGTTTAAGTTCACAGGAATGGGGTCAGGGTCATGGTCAAGGTTAAGGTAATCGACATATGTCATGGTTGACGAGGTGGACGTCGATCGACCTGGCGAGGGTCAGTCGTGTCGGGAGCTTAGTCGATCTACGGTTCATCGAACTCCAGACATCCTACATGTAAATCTTTAAATTTTAATTTATTTTAATTTTTTTGGGATTTTATAATTTTTCTGCAATTTTTTAATTTTTTTATCTTCGAGGTCACGGACACAAGGTCAATGTCATGGGTAAAGGTAAAAGTCATCTAAATCCAAGATGGCGGTTGGGTGAGGTCAGAACACGGCGGCCGGTCGGCGCCCTATCCTTTTATGCCAGACTCCCCTTTTTTCTTCTACTCGCGGGTTATTCTGATGGTGTCTCGCGGGTTCGCGGGCCACTGGTTGAAAACCCCTTACGTAGGTTTCCTGAGTTTGTGGATTCGCGGTGCCGTTACCGACCATAGTCACGAGAATACTGGCGAACCGGTATTGACTGAGGAACAGGTTGCTGGCGCGACAGGTCAAGCAGCGAGACACATACTCACAACGGGGATAGCGCAAGCAGCGTTTTAAGTATTTACGTAGAAACTGCACGGCAATGCCAGATTCTTTCCCGAGGGAACAGTTTTTATAAGGAGCTTTTACATTCCAGCANGGGTAAAGGTAAAAGTCATCTAAATCCAAGATGGCGGTTGGGTGAGGTCAGAACACGGCGGCCGGTCGGCGCCCTATCCTTTTATGCCAGACTCCCCTTTTTTCTTCTACTCGCGGGTTATTCTGATGGTGTCTCGCGGGTTCGCGGGCCACTGGTTGAAAACCCCTTACGTAGGTTTCCTGAGTTTGTGGATTCGCGGTGCCGTTACCGACCATAGTCACGAGAATACTGGCGAACCGGTATTGACTGAGGAACAGGTTGCTGGCGCGACAGGTCAAGCAGCGAGACACATGCTCACAGCGGGGATAGCGCAAGCAGCGTTTTAAGTATTTACGTAGAAACTGCACGCCAATGCCAGATTCTTTCCCGAGGGAACAGTTTTTATAAGGAGCTTTTACATTCCAGCGAGTTGCATCTGTAATTGCGTGTCCCTCGGACGTCATTAGCTGCAGGCAAATTTTATTGCCCGGGGGAAAGAAATTNGAGTTGCATCTGTAATTGCGTGTCCCTCGGACGTCATTAGCTGCAGGCAAATTTTATTGCCCGGGGGAAAGAAATTCTGGTTTTCCCACGGTTTATGTGCTTGTCGGTCGAGGGTATTCGTGCTGAATGTCGTAGGTTCGTCTCTCTGCCGAACGGGCGGGAGCTATAAGGGCGACACTGGCACGCGCTACAAGAGCGCCATCGCCACTACGCGCAGTGCTCTGAACTGGCGTGCAGTGTTCTCGTGGTGCTGCGTCTGCCTATTGCACTTATAGCGGTGACCCTATCATTTTATTGATGGAAAGTCTGTAGCAAAGTTCAATACAGGCTCCTGTCGTAGTTTGCCTTGTGTCCGGCTAGTAGTTATTAAAATAGGGCAGTCTGAAAAATCCATTTTTTTAAAACTATATTGGAGGGCTCTAAAATAATATTTACAGCATGCGTGGTAACCTTAAAGTACCATTATATTATCCTCGCCTGTGGTATGATGTATTTTCGTAGGCAAACATACTGGTTGCACGTTTAATAGTTTCCTTAAAAAAAAAAACAGGATTTCAGACACAACTGTAACGCAGTTAAACGCCAGGCTGGCGGGGTCCTTAAGAGGAGTAGCAGCTGCGTTTTCAAAGTCAAGAAGTGAAGGAGCGATAAGGGACTTCATTACACGTTATGAAAGCCCGCAGGTTGAACTACGCCCGTACAGTCGCACTTTTCTCTCGCCGCTTAAGGAAAATGAATAGGTAAGCTGTAAAAATGCGACGTGCGACCATTTCCACTAATTTTCTCTCTATGATTACACTTAATATGATACATCTAAATAAAAAATGGAGCACAGATAATTTTTTTATATTTTTTTTTAACTTTTCTGGCAAGGTGTTGTATTTCCAGAAGATTTATTTACCGAGATACGCGTATTAGTGCTAACATAAGCGTATTAGTGCTAACATNTTAACTTTTCTGGCAAGGTGTTGTATTTCCAGAACATTTATTTACCGAGATACGCGTATTAGTGCTAACATAAGCGTATTAGTGCTAACATAAGCGTATTAGTGCTAACAAAGATTTCACAGAAAATGTTTCAATACATACGCCTCTTAAGAGGACTGTGTGTCTGGAGCTTGAGGTGCGTTGCGGAGTATTTAAAATACACGTTTTATTTACGAGCGTGTATTACGTGGGTCGTAATACTGATGTACGAAAAAAAAAAAAAAAAAAAAAAAATCTATACGTGAGACGAAAACTACTTTCAGTCAAGACACCACCTACATTACAAACACTATTTCCGAGCTCTCCATATAGCTGAAAACTGCATTTTCACGGCTCCTCATTGTAACATTCACGGATCGGAAACACACAGTACCTACTAGTACACAGATAAGCTCTGGACTTTGCTAAAGGTGGTTCGCAGTAAAGTGAGCACTTTTGAAACCAACCTTCGGAAAATGCCACTGCCCCAACCTGCGTGTATTTTTTAAGGGACCGCTGACTGTTACATGCCCAGTAAAGTTGGTAACCGCGGTATTTTCACAGTTTTTGAATCAAACCTTCGAAAATTCACCACATATATGACGTGTTTGATTGTTCCCTAATATGCCATGTAACACAAGCGTTTTATACTCCCGTTAACATAAAAGTATCTTATTTATTTGTTAAATTGAACTTTTATTTATATTTCATCATTAAATTATAATATTTAATTTTAAAATGAATGTAAATTAAAAAGGGAGAAATTAGTTGTGTTGGTAATGCCTAGTAAGAAATGGTTCTTATGCATAATAATCGTTAAAGTGAGTGATCACGAATACGGTGCATTGGAACTTTGGTGTAATTTCTAGACTTTGTTTGCACGAGGCCGAGTAATAGCTTGGAAATAGGACTTTAGCAGGGGTTCAGAAAAAAATATTACGTGTAGTGTACGGAGCGGTTGTGGCACTCAATTTGCCATCAATAATTCTGGACGAGTTCGTGAGTTGATCAAGTACATCAACATAATACTGTAGTACAGAGAGATTCCCTAAGACGGCTCACGCTCCATTTATTCACATTTAAGGGCTTTCTTATGCTTTGATTTTGTACGGCAAGTTAAGGAGCTTTATGAATTTGCTAGTAAACAATTTTAAATGTGATCCTATGTCCAGAAATGACATTCGCTCACGTAATGATGCTGCCGGTGTAGACTTCTATGATACTTGTAGTTGCCGACATTTCTAACCTTTCACATGCTAAGTGATCCCTTATTTACACCCATACAAAGTCTGCACTCGGAGGAGAGGGTCGTGTTCCACCCTCGGGTCCCTGGAGTTTCGTTGTGCGCTACTGACACTTTGTGCAATTACTAATTTTTCCTTCTCTCTCTGTTTCAGCAAGATAAAAGAAAATACCCTACATAGTGCAATGATTTCACGTTTGAACATTCTGCAATTTGTGCTTGCGAAATAACGCTTTGTTTGGAGCTCCGATCACACTACGGAAGTACTCACGAATGGACTGCAACCGCTGTTACGAACCAGCTTTTAGAGCTAATTCGTACTTGAAGGTATTTACGGACGTAGCTCAATAATGACTCACGATTCGGTAGAGCACAACAGTATCTGACGAGGTTTTATTACGTGAAGATGTATACAGTTGCTGTTTAAATGTTACCATTGATAAGGGGGAGAGGGAGCTTTGCATTGAATTTAATATGATTAGTCGTTATATTTAACTCACGCCATTCTATTTAAACCTAACTGGAAAGTCATCACCTTGTTGTAGCCGGAGGCCTGATTCTGCGAGATGGTTAACGTCGGCCGGACACACCCATCTCCCTGGTCTGCAGAGACTGTGCGGCGTGTGTAAATGCGTGCCAGACTCACGAGTGTTTAGTAGGCATGGACCGGGGGGGGGATGCACGCCACACGCGAGCGTGCACATCAGATATACGCTGGAAGGGGCGACGCGTACCAGAGCCTCTTAGTCTGCCGCCGCGACGCAGTCACTCCGATGTCTGCACGCCTCGTCGCCCCTCGGCGGTCACCTCTGCCCCCCGCCGACAGCGACCGCGGGCCCAGATGTTCCTGCTTAAGGCGCCCGTCTACCTGGCGCTTGAACTGCGTTGCAGAGTGTTCCAAATACACGTTTTTCAACGAAACTATTAAGCGTGCGTCCAACGTGCTGATCTACGAAAAGAACACGCACTTCAGACGAGAGCTGTTAAGTACTTTCAAAATATCACGTACGTTAGAAACATCAATTCAGAGTACTCCAAAACCGCTAAAAAAACGGCCTTTCCAAGGCGCTGTAGCTCAAAATGCACGCATCAGACAACATGCAGCTTTGTCGCTTATAGTTTAAATCACTGTTTTACGGACGGCCTTTTACAGTTATTTCGCTGCTGAATTTGATACTTTCCAACGACCATATTTGTGTTTGAATAACTACATTTATGAATGGGCAACAAATATCGACTTTCATTTCTGTCCCGAAAAAAAATATTTACATTAAAATATTCCATAGTTTTGTTTTTGAAGTACAACGGGTACAACTGCATACAATAGGTCGGCGCGTTAAGGCTCAGCTTCGCCCCTTTTGCTGAAATTCTTCGTTTTCGTGTCATAATTTCAGTTTCATGGGTATTATTGAAAATGTTTGATTATAGAATATATTTACAATTTATTAGTTGTTTAATACTTTTGTATCTAATTTGCACTGTGTTAGTCGAGAACTTACTGATAAAATATAAATATATTCTCGCCTTTTTACAACCAGCTGATAACACACAATCAAAATTCAGCACAGAAATATTCAACAACTCAATCTTACATTGGCAGTGAATACCGTGAATTCGAAACCATGACGTGGAAACGAAGAACTTCCGCAAGAGGCGAGATGCAGAGTCTTAGTGTTGTGTTTGAAAGGACCAATGAACGTGCTGGTTGAAACTCGAACTTACTGTTGTTATGACGGTGTGATTGGACTATGTCCATCGCCGACCATGAGACTAAATAAAAATCTCGCACACACACAGAACTCGGCAAGACAAAAAGGGAAAAAAACCGTTTACAACACCACATACAGATAATTAGGAAAAGCTGTTTCCTTGCCAATGAAAATAAATATGTATATAATAAAAACGACAAAAAAGACGGACGAACAACTTATTATTACAAAACAGGACAGACAAGAAAAGCAAACCAAAAGAAAAGACAACATGATGACTAAAACGAAAATACCACACTAGTGAAGAAAACAGTGCAAAGAACAATTTCAGAGAACACAGCTGAACAGTAAAACTCACAACACACACACACACACACACACAAAAAAATAGTACCAAAACCACAATGAAACACAAACCAGGAAAAGTATTCCTTGTCAGATTATAAAACAAAATAAATCAACACTACGAACAACACAGGAACCACAGAAATAACCAGAGAAAAGAATAGATAAAAAAAAACAGAGAGGACACAGAACGACGAAACATGATAACAAAAAGTCTTCACAACGTTTCGGGGCCTAAATATTGGCTCCTTCTTCAGGCGAGACAGTGGAAGAACAAGGGCGTCTTGCAGAGTTCTGTGTGTGTGCGAGATTTATATTTAAGTCTCATGGTCGGCGATAGACACAGTTCAATCAAACCGTCATAATAACATGAACTCACCATTGCCGTTAAACTTCAAGGATAACACGAAGTTACTGCCCTGCTCGAAGAGGTGGTAGTGAACATGGCTTGGTATTGAAGTTTGTNGGAGCGAGGTAACCCGACACGCACTACCAAGGACGCTAGTCGCACGTAACCGCCCACGACGACCGGCGACGACTTAGCACCGCTGACGTCCGTCGTTACCCGCGCCATCTGCGCCTCTGCTGTTCAGAGACTTCAATGCCGTCCTCCCTCGCTGTCGTGCAGAGCGACCCCGCGCTTTGTCTGCCCCGCCCCAGTAATGGGCCGGAGGGTGGTTCGCCCTCGTAATTACCCCCAGTACAGAGGGGCTGGGGCACAATGGCCGCTCCGGACCGCAGGAGATCCTGCGCAGATTCCTTACCCCCTTCGAGCTGCCAGGTGGACCCTGGTGAGATACCCATCTCCAGCTCGCCATTCGCCGGTGCACACACCCTGCACAGCTGCCCGCGTTCTGGGACCGCGATCAATACTTCCTATGGGGTCCCGGTGACGTAGTGGTTAGACTACTCGTCTCCCACCTTGGCGAACCGGGTTCGATTCCCGNCGGCAGAACTTCCGGGAGCAGTGCTGCACGTCCCAACTTGCAACTGACGTCCAAGGTCAAACCTGTTTTCGGACGTGTTAAAGGGATCTGGGGTGTGGAAATCAAAGTGCTTATTGCATCATGCACTTTATTAAGCACAATACATATAGTGTACATGACCTAATACACGAACATCACAACGTCGCTCTGGTTGGCGGGTTTTTCTCGGGGATCTCCCGTTTCCCGCGCCCTTGCATTCCGGCGCTGCTCAATACTCGCCTCGCTTCGCCCGCGTCGGCTCTCAAGACCTCGATGTTAAAAGTCGCCCAAATCTCTTCACCCGCCCAATAGTCTGCTGTTTCTTCATACTCCGTTTAAACAAACATTTGAAAAATCACCTCTTGTATGGCGTGTTTCGTTTGTTTCTTAAATATACCTTATGTCAAAAGCGTTAACATAAAATTACATTATTTTTTATTAAACTGAACTTTTACGTACATCTTATCTTTTTATATTTAATTCCTAATATGTATGGATAATAAAAACAGTGTTAAAATAGGTGTGTTGGTAATACCTAGTAAGAAGTAGTTCTTGCGCAAAATATTATTACACTGAGTGCACACGAATGCGGTGAAGTTTCCCTTTGGGGTAAGTTTATAGACTGGGATAACCTTTATTTTCATGAAGTGAGGGGGGGGGGGATATCTTGAAATTAGAACTTGAGCAGTGCTTCACGAAAGTTTGTGGTAGTCGAGAATGGAATGTGTATTCCATTCATGACCCCCTTGCCAACCAAACCTTTCGTTGACGCCACTGCTGGAGGAACGTACGACAAGAAGACGATGTCATGCCATCGAGCTCCGGGACAGTTGGCACCATGCAGGGTCTAGTTTCGCGGTACGAGTACCGGAACGCCGTAGCATGTTTATCGCGGGTGACTCACAAGAGACGGGAATAGTTGTCCGGCCCACGCGAACGTACGACAAGAAGACGATGTCATGCCATCGAGCTCCGGGACAGTTGGCACCATGCAGGGTCTAGTTTCGCGGTACGAGTACCGGAACGCCGTAGCATGTTTATCGCGGGTGACTCACAAGAGACGGGAATAGTTGTCCGGCCCACGCGAACGTACGACAAGAAGACGATGTCATGCCATCGAGCTCCGGGACAGTTGGCACCATGCAGGGTCTAGTTTCGCGGTACGTGTACCGGAACGCCGTAGCATGTTTATCGCGGGTGACTCACAAGAGACGGGAATAGTTGTCCGGCCCACGCGAACGTACGACAAGAAGACGATGTCATGCCATCGTTCTCCGGGACAGTTGGCATCATGCAGGGTCTAGTTTCGCGGTAGGAGTACCGGAACGCCGTAGCATGTTTATCGCGGGTGACTCACAAGAGACGGACGGGGATAGTTGTCCGGCCCACGCGAACGAGCGCCCAGAGGTTGCCGTCGGATGTCTGCGTGGGTGAGTCGTCTGGGAGACCTGCATGCACTGTGTGGAGACTTGTTCACTCTCAACCGTAGGCGCAGGCCTCTTGTTTCCAGCGGGTGGCAGATCTCTAAACTTTCTGTAACCACACACGCCTTCGTTTTAAATAATAGAGCTATTCACGGTAAAAAAAAATCACTTTTCAAATGTCTTTAAAGAAAGGCACTGCCTCTACGTGTAAATACAGGATGTTTCGTAACTTGTGCTACAGACTTTGGGAGGTGATTCCTTACGGAAAAACATTCCGAAAATGCCGATTGACTTATGTCCGTAAACTACGTCTAATGGTAAAACAAATTGTTATGTCACCATTATGATGCCTAGTAAACTAAATATCGTAACTTAATAATAATTTGTTTCAATTTCATTAAATAAAAACCATTTTAAAAGCCAAGCTTTTAGGGTTGTTTTCTACCCTTAGACGTTGTTCCCGGACATAAGTCTGTCGGCATTTTCGTAATATTTTTTCGGTAAGGAATCACCTCCCAAAGTCTATAACATAATTTACGAAACAGCCTGAATTTTAAGAAGCATACTGAATGGCATGCGCTCTGTTAAGTTGGTAAGGACAAAGAGAAAGTAGATCCATTTATTAACTTTGCATTAAAATATATTAGGTAAACTTTTGTAGATACTGACGCGATTTATTTTTAATTTTTTTTAATGCATATGTCTAAGTATTATAGGGAATTTGTAAAATATTTACTTTTTAATAACTCTACAGTTTTACTTCACGGGCGCATGAATAAAGAAACTAGGCTCATGACAGTGTTTATTTTATATACGGCGGAAGAATACACATNTTACTTCACGGGCGCATGAATAAAGAAACTAGGCTCATGACAGTGTTTATTTTATATACGGCGGAAGAATACACATCGTGCATACAAGTAGATCTCAATTCAAAAGTGCTCATTTTAACGTGAACAGCCATTTTATATATATATNTGTGCATACAAGTAGATCTCAATTCAAAAGTGCTCATTTTAACGTGAACAGCCATTTTATATATATATATATTTATTTATATATATCGGAAATATATATATAAATATAATAAATACATTATATTAAATTATTTTTTAATGTTATTATACTTAATATAATAAAGGAATTATATATTTAATGTATTTCTTTTTCTCTCTTATACTGTAAATATCTTACACTTAAAAATTGAAATAAAATCATTTCTGCTGCATATTTCTATTTTGTTTACGAAAATACCAAAAATTATATATATTTTAAAAAGGATAAGGGAAGTAGTTTCGAATCAGTTATTTGTTATGAAATGAAATAGTTACCGACCTCTGTCTATCAACGGATTTCCATTTGTTTTAGTAAACTTATGTCTGAACTAGGTTTTTAATGCAATTGTTTCATAATTGTCAGAATGTGTATTTCCCATTGTCGATTTTAATGTTGTCCCAATATTGTCTATGCAAACTACTAGTTAATCGTAGTTTTTTAATGTGTGTTATGTAAAGCGTATAATTTATATTGTCTTCTTGAAGTTTATTGCACATTCGCTTTTAAAGGAGGCGGCTAAACTCGTGTACAATTTTTGTTAATTTTTTAAAATATATAATTTGTAACTTATATCAAATTAATATGCCAAGATTGTAAACGAAGTTGACTGCATTTAAAATTAAATACCGCTTTCATTATTGTCACTAATAGGCTGTTAAGAAAATTCCGAGGAAATTAAAATATTTGCAACAATTTTTTTCTCTAGTGTCTTATATAAGTTTTTATCAGCTGGTTTCGCGGTTTTCTCCTCGTAAAACTGAAAAAAAAAGTAGTGTGAGGTACAATCCTGTGTCATTTAATTATCGTCATCTGCATTTGACCCTTAGAATACGGTTCGTATAATCACTTATGTTGTTTCGCTGCTTTGATTTCCCCACTTTTCCCATAAAAATTTTTTAGTGGCTTATTTCATGCGCAAACCGGTTTTTTTTAATGATTTACTCCCAATGCGTTCGTTCCAAGTTATTAACGTCTACTTGCGGGAGACATTCAAAACGCCCGAAAACACCAACCAGGCGTGTTTTCGCGTTAGCGCCTGTCTATTTTCCGTTACCGTTCATGAATTTATTTCCGTGATATACTCGTGGTTAATTTTTTTTTTTCCCCAGCTAACTCTTATCCCACGTCATAAAATGGATGCTTTATCCCCGAGAGGAACCAAGCGTCCATGCCGAGTGTTAATATTTTTTTATCACGTGTGTCGAGTGTAATTTAGCCATTTTATATCTATCTCCCATGCTAGCTTGCGACCCCCACGTTCAGTTGGTGTGTATTTTTTTTTTCTCTGTTACAGGTAAGCCTGTCGCGACAGCTGTAGTGTTAGTTAGCGCGGACGAGCCTCAGTCATAAAGGTAAGTACTGCACATTATAATTCTGGATTTCTTGCCTTACCTGTCCTTGCAGCTGCAACTCCCGACCTCGGTCCGTCTGAAATATTTCCTCGGTTGTGTGTCTCCCATTCCTGTTTGATCAGCNGGTCCTCGAAGTCCTCGTATGCACTCTCGCGGTCTCCGGTAACACGTTTACGTCGCGCCGAGAGGTCGAGGGAGCCGATACGCGGGGTTGTGCTCTCGCGTGAGAACTCTGCGCCCATCGGCGACCACGACGTAGAACTTGCCGTCAGGCGTGCTCACCATCGAAATTAATCCGTTATGTATTATGAAATAGTGTTCATCTTTAAGCATTGCCTTTAAATACTATTTATGTCAAATTCGAAATGTTAGTGTTTTGGTGATGTACATACAAATCATAAAAATGTCGTCAGAGCAAACACGTGAATTATTGATTAGAAGTCGAGGGCTTTAATCGTACTGCGAGACGAAGTTCTCGCTAGCTCAGTTCTGATTGTTTACTTTAGAGNGATTAGAAGTCGAGGGCTTTAATCGTACTGCGAGACGAAGTTCTCGCTAGCTCAGTTCTGATTGTTTACTTTAGAGCTTTAGAGTAATGTAGATAATTGTTTTCAAATTGAATTGAATAATAATTTTTTGTGGCATTTGCGTTATCGGGTGTTGAAATAACAATTTCAATGGTTTTCTTTTTTTTTTGCTGGAATGTTAAGTTACATGCAAACTAAGTTACACATTTCTGTCTGGCGCTAGAGTTTTGGTAGAAAACACGTGATTCGAAAACTGTTGGATGTTTTGTAGTNAAGTTACACATTTCTGTCTGGCGCTAGAGTTTTGGTAGAAAACACGTGATTCGAAAACTGTTGGATGTTTTGTAGTTGTGTGTAAACGGCGAAATAATTGGGAAATTTTTCGTGCCCACTCTCTCTCTCATTCCAACTAAGAGAGGATAAATTTTTTTTTTGACCCTGAAAACGGCTAAAACTGGCGTTTTCAGAATCAGTATTATCTAATACATTTTCTATAAGTACAGTAACTTTAGAGTTGTGTTTAGACACGCGTCATAATTTTTATCTTTATTAGCGTGCCAAAAAATAATAGGGTCACCGTTTAAAGTCACGTTCAGGCGAGTCACCGCCTTGCGCGGAGAGGCGATGAGACATGCGGTGAGTCAACAAGAGTAGACCTTACGCGCATTTTAGCTTCAGGCAGGCGTAACCCTTGATGACTCTCATCTGACTAATTGGGGACTTGACTCACTTAAAGGCATAATAAAGTCCTGTTCCCGACAGTTTCCACTCGTTCTTGTGGTGTGTTGTGATGACGCTGTGTTCGTGTGAAGTCGCAGTGAAATATACCGAACGCTATTCCCGTTAGTGTTATGGACTATACAGTAAAAAACGTTCTTACTTGTACAATTATTTATTTGGAAACTTAGTTACCAAGATATTTTTTTGTAATGCTGGAGTCACAATACCCCGACGCGACGAAATCTGAGTATCAGCCAATGGAAAACAAGGTCACTGTCACGTCAGTCCGACAGTATCGCAGCCCCGACAGGCCGACAAACTAGATTCTAATTATACTTTTTGTCGTGCTGGGCGCGCAATAAACAAAATGATGTGCTTATTTCCCTACTGTAGTAAATAATAAACTAACATGACGCCGAATTAACGTTCCTGTTTGTTTTTAAAGGCTTAAACTCAAATATTGCCGAAAGCATAGTAATCGTTCACTTTATCGTGAGTTTTTAAAGTAAATATAGGATAATATAAGGCTGACTTGCCGTTTTAGGATTTCCCAAAAGCCAACTAATACACTTGTCGGGCAGATACCGTCGGGGTATTGTGAACGCTGAGTAAAATATAATATTAAATTCCCTTCGATCGCTGACGTCGTGTCGGTCTGTCGTGTCGTGTTCGTCGGGCTGTCGTGGCTCCAGCTGAATACTACAGGTGTATTACAACAAAATTCATAACAGTTTGAAATGAAAAAAATTTACATTTTCCGTTTTTATTTTAACTTGTAAGCACTGTATAGTATTCTTCATGTTAATCGAGAACATGGAGATGCTTAATTTATTTAGTATGTTAAATACATCTCACTGTCGTAAATACACAATATTTTTTTACTTGCAGTGACACGAGAAAACCTTTCGGCAACTAAGTTTCTAAGGATTTTTTTTTTTCTTTTCAAAACGTACGAACATATATTTTTTTTTATGTGTGTGTCCGTGCATGTAGCCAGTTGTACGGGAATCCGGGCGGTGTTGTGTTAGTAGTGTATGTCATGACCTTGAGATACATCGGGGCGTGGTCGTTAAACGGGCACTTGACCAGCGAGCTCAGGTAAGTGCAGTTGCTCTTGTTTGCGCCATAAGTACCTGTTATTCCTGTTCTAAGTGCCAGCTGTGGTCGACCCATGCATTGCATGTTCACGGTCTGCGNGCGCCATAAGTACCTGTTATTCCTGTTCTAAGTGCCAGCTGTGGTCGACCCATGCATTGCATGTTCACGGTCTGCGGGTCGCTGGGCTGCCATATCAGTGTGATTATAAGGGATACCGGAAATTCCGCGGATTAATCCGGCAGCAAGCTCGACTCCACAATACTTAGTGTACTCGAGCCTCAGTTCATTTGTTCGTTGGTTTTTGGTCCGATTTAACCCCAGAGCAAGTATCACGGTACTCGGTTCTACACTGAAGAGCCAAAAAAAAAAAAAAAAAAACTAGTATAGGCGTGCGTATGCAAATAACAGAGGTATGGAACCAATCAGAATAACGCGATACGGTTGGCAGCTAGATCGGTTACTGCTGCTACAATGGCAGGTTATCAAGATTTAAGTGAGTTTGANGCGCCATAAGTACCTGTTATTCCTGTTCTAAGTGCCAGCTGTGGTCGACCCATGCATTGCATGTTCACGGTCTGCGTGATTATAAGGGATACCGGAAATTCCGCGGATTAATCCGGCAGCAAGCTCGACTCCACAATACTTAGTGTACTCGAGCCTCAGTTCATTTGTTCGTTGGTTTTTGGTCCGATTTAACCCCAGAGCAAGTATCACGGTACTCGGTTCTACACTGAAGAGCCAAAAAAAAAAAAAAAAAAACTAGTATAGGCGTGCGTATGCAAATAACAGAGGTATGGAACCAATCAGAATAACGCGATACGGTTGGCAGCTAGATCGGTTACTGCTGCTACAATGGCAGGTTATCAAGATTTAAGTGAGTTTGAACGTGGTGTTATAGTCGGCGCACGAAGAGATGGGACATAGCATCTCCGAGGTAGCGATAACATTTGGATGTTCGCGTACGACCATTTCACGAGTGTACCGTGAATATCGGGAATCCGGTGAAACATCACATCTTCGACATCGCTGCGGCCGGAAAAAAAGATCGTGAAGGAACGGGACAAACGACGACTGGCGAGAATCATTAAACGTGACAGACGTGCAACCCTTTCTCGAATTGGCGCAGATTGTATTTGTGGACTGCCCTGCAGGATTCGTGGTTGTGAATTGCCTCCTGGATACCTTCAGACGTTAGTCGAGTCCATGCCACGTCGTCTTGCGGCACTTATGCGTGCTCGCGGGGGCCCTACACGATATTAGGCAGGTGTACTAGTTTTTTTTGGCTCTTCAGTGTAGTTTCCTTTGCAAGTTCGGCATTGGTCGAAAGCTGTCCGGGGCGTGCCTAACAAACCATGGGTCCAATAGAGATAGGAAATCAAATGCACGTGTGGTCGAAGTTTAACTTGTCCTCGAATGGCCTCGCGTAATTTCCCGGTCTCTAGTGATTTCTGCACGAAGTAACGGGTTTTTTTTCTTATGCCTAAGCTAAGTGAATGAAGCGAATGTGTAGTTATTTATAATTTTGGAAAATTTATTCGTCAAACTGTTTATTTTTTGAAACTGCAATTTATTACTGCGAGCATTTATGAGACCCAAATGATGCTGTTGGCCTTGAGTCGTTCGATTTATGCTGTGGTATTGACAGCTCTACGCTCGTAATGGGAACCACGGGTGTTATTCATTCTCCGTTCCTCCATACCTGCGTGCATAATTAAGTGCAACTTGTGTCTTGTGCGATTACCATAGGTGGCGTCGTTGCGAAGGACTGTGCTGGAGTTGGCATTTCCATTTCGTCGATTTATTGAAGTTGATCTCGTCAAGCGCGGTTGTACTTAACATTAGTACGAGCGGCACGTCTATAAGGAATCGTCATTACTTGCATAAAAAATAGTCGTTCTACTTGATACTTAAAAGCGGCAGGGTAGTGGTATACAGAATGTATCAGTACAGCGGTTACAAACTTTCAGGAGAGATAGAGTACACCTAGACGATCGGAAATCACATAGCAATGCATGGTCGGAAACGCTTTCCTGGCGCGGTAGTGACGACACGAAACACNCGGAAACGCTTTCCTGTCGCGGTAGTGACGACACAAAACACAAGAAAGGAAGGACACGAACAGGGTGAGAAAACATGTTTATTTTCTTAGTACAGCAAAAATGCTGGGACGTCTTTGGCTGGTGTACGCGATAGATGTCGCTACGCAAACCGAAGTAACAGATGACCCCGATGCAACCGCTGTACTGATACACCCTGTATACACCAAGGTGAATTTTGCCCCTTCATTTTGACAATATCGTTAATAACTNCAGCAAAAATGCTGGGACGTCTTTGGCTGGTGTACGCGATAGATGTCGCTACGCAAACCGAAGTAACAGATGACCCTGTTTGTGTCCTTCCTTTCTTGTGTTTCGTATCGTCACTACCGCGCCAGGAAAGCGTTTCCGACCATGCATTGCTACGCGATTTCCGATCGTCTAGGTGTACTCTATCTCTCCTGAAAGTTTGTAAACCGCTGTACTGATACACCCTGTATACACCAAGGTGAATTTTGCCCCTTCATTTTGACAATATCGTTAATAACTNCAACCGCTGTACTGATACACCCTGTATACACCAAGGTGAATTTTGCCCCTTCATTTTGACAATATCGTTAATAACTCAACGTTCTATAAAAATGGTCAATGCTTCCATTTCACGACGTTGTAAAATGAGGATGGGGACAATATTCCAAGTAAATAATTTTCTCTTACATCTGAACTATTTTCTGCAATACTTGCGTTAAAAAGAGGTTCAGCTTCGTCATGAATTATGTCCCCCCCCCCCTCCACATAAGACTCGTTTTAGACCGCACAGTGAGGTAAAGGTTTGTTCCAGCCAATAACGTGCTTGTTTGTATAAGGCCAAAAATATATATATATTTGCCCCAACAGATTTTTTTTAGTAAATAAAAAGCAACAAAATTAATTTTGATCATCTAACAGAATACACGCTCGGATAAACAAAACCTCTGTGTTGGGCCTAATTGAATTAGACTGCCGACAATATAGTTCGTTGAATCAACTGTGTATATTTGTTTGGCCACTCATTTGATTGCATTCGTTTGAAAATACAGCTCGGGAGTTTGTTTGTATTTTTTGTGACAATTCTGAGTCTGTTAGTGCGTTTATTGATGCTTTAATAATGGCACAAACTTCCTAATAAAACAAGTTTAACAGGAAAATGAAAAGTAAAGATTTAAAACTTGTAATATTTATCTACGCGCGTTGTCCAGTATTTGAAATGCATGTATTTAAAACATTTCTATTTCATAAACAGCCAGGGCGCGACGCTCAGGGGCAAAAGGTCTCGGTTCGACTCCTGGTCTGGCATTAATTGTTTTTATATGAACAGAAACTATTTAATGTACGAAGAGCCAAGCAAATCTTTGGAATAAATTGGTTTTAACAACAAAATTTTCCATTGCCCCTATACAAACAATAAATGCGGTTGCGCCAAGCAAATTTGGTTTGATTCATAAAACCTTGTGCACGTCTTATACACTGAAGAGCCAAAAAAAAAACTGGTACACCTGCCTAATATCGTGTAGCCCNACCATGAATCCTGCAGGGCAGTCCACAAATCCAATCTGCGCCAATTTGAGAAAGGGTTGGAAGTCTGTCACGTTTACTGATTCTCGTCAGTCGTCCTTTGTCCCGTTCTTTCACGATCTTTTTTCCGGCCGCAGCGATGTCGAAGATTTGATGTTTCACCGGATTCCCGATATTCACGGTGCACTCGTGAAATGGTCGTACGCGAACATCCGAATGTTATCGCTACCTCGGAGATGCTATGTCCCATCTCTTCGTGCGCCGACTATAACACCACGTTCAAACTCACTTAAATCTTGATAACCTGCCATTGTAGCAGCAGTAACCGATCTAGCTGCCGACCGCATCGCGTTACTCTGGTTGGTTCCATACCTCTGCTATTTGCATACGCACACCTACACCATTTTTTTTTTGCTCTTCAGTGTATGTGCATTGCATGTTTATTCTTGAACGTGTCGATTCTTGTTGGTTTTGTTCCATAACGCACTGTATTTGTAATCACTTTCGTGGCGTGGTGCAGAGAAGTACGGCACTTTGGAAGGAGTATGTAGGTTATTTTGGACGTCTTTTGTCGCACGTGACCTGCTCATATTGTTTGCGATAAACCTCTGCGGATGATTCAACAGTTATTCGAGCGATGTTGCACGTCTACTAGAAGAAAATGTATTATGTTAAATTTCTGGAAACGAAGAAAATTAAATGTTCTACTTTCTATAGCACATGTATTGTCAAGTAAGGCTTCTACAGCATACTGGTGATCAGTTCATTAAGGACCAACCTACTGCAGTAAGGCACTTCCTGACACATCCACAAATTTCTGTCCTTTTCTTTTTTTCATGCACTGAGAATCGACATTGCCACTAAAACATGGGCCTCTAATCACTTATTATAAACATGTATTCAACAAATTTGGTAGTTGGGCCCTGATTCAAATTGCTTCTTCATGGGTGCGTGTGTTTGTGTGTGCGTGTGTTTGTGTGTGTGCGTGTTTGTGTGTGTGCGTGTTTGTGTGTGCGTGTGTTCGTGTGTTTGTGTGTGTTCGTGTGTGTGTGCGTGTGTTTGTGTGTGTACGTGTGTTTGTGTGTGCGTATGTTTGTGTGTGTTCGTGTGTGTGTGCGTGTGTTTGTGTGTGTTCGTGTGTGTGTGTGCGTTCGTGTTTGTGTGTTTGTGTGTGCGTGTGTTTGTGTGTACGTGTGTTTGTGTGTGCGTGTGTTTGTGTGTGTTCGTGTGTTTGTGTGTGCGTGTGTTTG
>NQII01003447.1:172965-187452 GCA_002778355.1 Clitarchus hookeri | reverse complement strand
GGTTCCGCCAAAATTTCAAAACTTTTGCAGGTATTTCTACTTGTAAGGTGTTTACGAAATGCTAATAAATTCACAGGATGTAAATTAAAAGCAAATAAATAGGATTTAATCATTTCATTCCCGCATTATTTTACAATATCAGATGTTTCAAATAAGAAATGTTTTTATTTACGATGACAAACAACTTGTTTTTTTTTGTCCCAACCAATAAGCTTTAGGCTTTGTGTTGGGTGATTAGTGATATGAGTCAGTCGTAACGTAGAGCAGAGGCACGATCTACGAATCAGTTACACACAGGGAAGATCATTGGACACTGAGCTTCTCAGGGCATACAGTACTGGTCAAATATAACCTCTGTGTGCAACATGTAGACCATTGCCTACACTGGACATGAAAGGGTAAAGTTTATTTATAAGTAGGGCCAGTGACTTTTCGCGTAAAAATCGGAGCACACAGTAGACTTCAATACTATATACACACCTCAGCTGTTGTTATACCTCCATTGGCTGCTGGTGCCGTGTCCGTCTTTGACCAAGCCACTCGGGACTAAGTAACTCCGACACTGAACCTTCGTGATTCGTGCGCAAACGGTTAACACGGGCCAGAACATTTTTTTAGCCAATCAAAGAAGCTGGACGACCCTGCAGTGCTTTGGACTGTATCTTGTCTCGAAATCTTTTCGCGAAATATCACTGCCCCTATTTATAAGATGTTTTCAAAAATGATTCTGTATCATCCTTTTTAGCATCATATTTAACTTCAGCACTTGAAGAAATTTCTTTTCCTTCGCTAGAGATCAGAAAAGTTTTCTTGGTGTAGACCTTATGCCACCAATATAAATAGTAGAAAATGATGAGAGAAATACTAACCAATTTATTTTGTACGCATGTAAATTAAATATTTGTGTACTCGAGTCAGTGATATCTATGAATTTTTCTTTCCATAGATCTGAACTCATTCCACCGACAACGTAACACCTTGCATTCCATGCTCATTCTCTGGCTTTCAAGGCAATCTAGAAATAAGCTGCTTACATCCATTTTTTACCCTGACCTACGCTATTGCTGTGCATTAAGTGTACGTCCAAGGCAGAGACAAGTGCTAATTACGTCTCACGGCTGAGCCCCATACATAAAGACCTGAGAAATTCGCTAATTCATAGGGGCATTGATATTTCGCGAAAAGATTTCGAGACAGGATACATTCCAAAGCACTGTAGGGTCGTCCAGCTTCTTTGATTGGCTAAAAAATGTTCTGGCCCGTGTTAACAGTTTGCGCACGAATCACGAAGGTTCAGTGTCGGAGTTACTTAGTCCTGAGTGGCTTGGTCAAAGACGGACACGGCACCAGCAGCCAGTGGAGGTATAACAACAGCTGAGGTGTGTATATAGTATTGAAGTCTACTGTGTGCTCCGATTTTTACGTGAAAAGTCACTGTCCCTACTAATTCATTTCGGGACAAGCTATAATTCATAACACGTGTGTTGATACAACTTCAGCCATTGGTGCACACGGTGTTTGACACCTCCTGGAGAACGCTGGCCCAATCGCCGCCTTCCACTGTGACACCAGACAACCAGTGTGCATTTAATATCGGCATATGTGTACATGAGACTATAGAGTCTAGTCTGCAGGTCATTGAACTCGCAAATTTTTCAGGTCTGTAGTTATTGGCCGCGCTTCTACGCGAGAAGGCATGTTCCTATTTGACAGGGCCAATCAGAATGGTGTACTCCGATACTGGACGTCCGTGATTCGTGGGCAAGACACTTCTGGCACATGACTTAAAATCATCCAACCACGAAAGTGTATATGAACCAAAGTGTTTAAGTAGTACAATTGGTCTTGAAATCTTCTCGCGAAAAACACGGTTCCCTAGACAAATACACGTTAAAAGCCCCTCCCGACAGGAAATAAGTTTAAAACTTGTGATCTGAAATATGATTAGGAAGTGGTAGAAGAGAGAGGGCGGGGCTTGTGAGCATTGGCGCCGTTTCATTGGTTCATCCGACATGCCTACTACACCAAACAGCGTTCATTATTGGTTGGGTGTTGGTCAGCGTAGTGCCGAGTTGGTATGTCACACGTGTATGCAAACCATCGCGTTCTTTTGAGTGAGTGAAGAGATTTGGGTGACTCTTAACAGCGAGGTCTTGAGAGCCGATGAGGGTGATCGAGGTGAGTATGGAGCAGCGCCCCGAGAAAACCCGCTGACCAGCGGCATCGCCCGGCACGATTCCCACATGCGAAAATCCGGTATGACCCAGCCGGGGATTGAACCCGGTTTGCCTTGATGGGAGGCGAGCAGGCTAACCGCTCAGGCACCGCGGCCCCCTTATCTTTTTTTTCGTGTTATGTTCTGGTAAACACTGACATACCACTTAAACTATATTCGTGTGAGATTTGCTCTTTCAAGAACAGATAAAGAGTCCTACTAGCATATCCTGAGCTTTGGGCTTAATGCTCAAAGAAGACACGCGAATTTTGCGATCGCCCATTGGTTTCATCTCTTAGACTGTCTGTNAGCTTTGGGCTTAATGCTCAAAGAAGACACGCGAATTTTGCGATCGCCCATTGGTTTCATCTCTTAGACTGTCTGTGTCTGGTTCGGTCATTCTAAGCTGCCTCTCATTGGCTCATTGACCTCTTAGGGCTTGTCGAATAAAATGCATACCCAATGACAAAGCCCAGAAGTTGTGCATGTTGTGTGTGATATATATAAACACACACGCACACATTCAATTCACGGTTACTTCCAACTTTTCTGAAGCCCTGCTTAAGTTCTACTTCCAGAATATTCCTCCGCCTCGTGCAAACAAAGCTTAACTACGTCTAAAAAATTACACCAAAAGGGACTACACACCGCATTCGTGCGCACTCAGTGTAATTATATTTTACATAAGAATTATTCCTTACTAGGCATTACCAACACACCCTGTTTTCTGTCTGTTTTTATTCACATTAATTGTAATTGAAATATAATTTATAGATAAAATATAACTAAACGTGTAAATTAGCCAAAACTAACCAATTTTTACTTAAACAGAAGTATNAGCTTTGGGCTTAATGCTCAAAGAAGACACGCGAATTTTGCGATCGCCCATTGGTTTCATCTCTTAGACTGTCTGTATCTGGTTCGGTCATTCTAAGCTGTCTCTCATTGGCTCATTGACCTCTTAGGGCGTGTCGAATAAAATGCATACCCAATGACAAAGCCCAGAAGTTGTGCATGTTGTGTGTGATATATATAAACACACGCACACATTCAATTCACGGTTACTTCCAACTTTTCTGAAGCCCTGCTTAAGTTCTACTTCCAGAATATTCCTCCGCCTCGTGCAAACAAAGCTTAACTACGTCTAAAAAAATTACACCAAAAGGGACTACGCACCCCATTCGTGCGCACTCAGTGTAATTATATTTTACATAAGAACTATTTCTTACTAGGCATTACCAACACACCCTGTTTTCTGTCTGTTTTTATTCACATTAATTGTAATTGAAGTATAATTTATAGATAAAATATAACTAAACGTGTAAATTAGCCAAAACTAACCAATTTTTACTTAAACAGAAGTATNGTATAATTTATAGATAAAATATAACTAAACGTGTAAATTAGCCAAAACTAACCAATTTTTACTTAAACAGAAGTATAAAACGCTTGCGATATAAGGGATATTTAGGAAACAACTGAACACGTTATAGATTGCGTAATTTTTCACCGCGAGTAGATTGTATAGTCTAATTTTAGCCTGACACTAAAATTAACCCGCAAAATACTCCGATCACCAACCGGACTAGATGTCGGATTCTGCCCGCTTGGCAGGAGTTAAATATGATCTGTATCTGGTGGGAAATCAATCCGGTTGGCGACACTGGTTGGCGGGCCTGTGTTTTTTGGCGCGCGGCATTCCCACGTGGGTATCCTGTGAGCACAATGGCGGCTTGGCGTGGACTTTCTTCGCCGACGGCAGGTCCTCCGAACAAAGGGGCTGGGGGCGCCTCGTTCATCACGCTCTCCCTTCCCCCCTCCCCCCCCGCAACACGGCCAATTCCACCTCGAGAAAGCGGCTGTCAACAAATGCCATGTTTTGGAAGTGACACGGACGGGTAAGACGCCGCGAGGAGGTGTGGAGAGGGGGGAGGGTGGTTTTTGTAACCCTCGCGCCGACAAGAGAAGAACGCCAGGGATAATGACGGCGCGTCCGTCAGGAATGTCCCGCGGGAACTCTGTTAGTCCTGCCTTTCTTTTTATCGTCGGCTTTTGTTTCCTATGCCCCCCCTTCCTCTCTCTCTCCCCTCGCCTGACACCGGTGCTTTGTTCTTGCTGTCGTATAAACCGAGGCCTGCTTTTAATCAGGCCGTCCGGGCTCGTGGATAATGCCACGCGGCCGGGTCCGCTGAAAACCCCTTTGTTATTTCCTGTGTACAGTGGGCGTTTGTTATTACTCTCCTGGGGTTATGCGCTCGCGTGTATTAGAAACTTCGCTTTCTTATCAACCCCCCTTCCCCCTCATCAATTTTAAGTACGACCCATGGAGCAACTTTTTGCGTATTTACTTTTCAGCTCGTTTGAAAATACTACACTCTAAATTCGAATCAGTGGAAAGTCACGGATTCGCATTCAAATCCAACTTAATCAGTGAAAATCGCTCCACCTAGAATAAGTGTAAAAATCACTGATNGAAAGTCACGGATTCGCATTCAAATCCAACTTAATCAGTGAAAATCGCTCCACCTAGAATAAGTGTAAAAATCACTGATTGCTTCAGAAGGTAAAATTAACTTAATGGATCATTGAATAAATACTTCATCCAATCAGTCGCTAATTTTTTTTTTCTTTTTTTTTTTTCCCCCGTTTTAATTTGTTGCCTGAACCTGTTAGAATTGGTTAGTTCGAATAAATATTTGTATTTCCGGCCATACAATACAATTCCGATTGTTAAAAACATCTTGACCGGGTTTTGAACCCATCACCTCTAGTCCCGGAGCTCTGCACGTGTGCGTCATTGGCTACTGTGACTGGAATGATGATTTATAGATTTACCGAAAGGATAGGCCTATATAGCATGACGTGTGCGTAAATAAATATTTTCACGTTTTACAGCTTTATTCTTTGGTTTTCTGTGGAATTGATTCCGTAAGGATTGTTTTTTGCCGTTGTTAGGCATCAAATAAACTCGCTAACAAATGCTGTTACTATCCTAATCTTCAGAAAAATTACAAACGAACTCTAGAACTGATACACGCTGTTNTTGCTTCAGAAGGTAAAATTAACTTAATGGATCATTGAATAAATACTTCATCCAATCAGTCGCTAATTTTTTTTTTTTTTTTTTTTTTTTTTTTCGTTTTAATTTGTTGCCTGAACCTGTTAGAATTGGTTGGTTCGAATAAATATTTGTATTTCCGGCCATACAATACAATTCCGATTGTTAAAAACATCTTGGCCGGGTTTTGAACCCATCACCTCTAGTCCCGGAGCTCTGCACGTGTGCGTCATTGGCTACTGTGACTGGAATGATNCGGGTTTTGAACCCATCACCTCTAGTCCCGGAGCTCTGCACGTGTGCGTCATTGGCTACTGTGACTGGAATGATGACGTATAGATTTACCGAAAGGATAGGCCTATATAGCATGACGTGTGCGTAAATAAATATTTTCACGTTTTACAGCTTTATTCTTTGGTTTTCTGTGGAATTGATTCCGTAAGGATTGTTTTTTGCCGTTGTTAGGCATCAAATAACCTCGCTAACAAATGCTGTTACTATCCTAATCTTCAGAAAAATTACAAACGAACTCTAGAACTGATACACGCTGTTTTACTGATCCATCAGTCAAAAAGCAGACCACTGAAAAACAGAGAATGAAATGGTTGAAGAATCAGTGGGAAATGTTACTGAATCGATAAGTGAAGGAAAACGGGATTTCTTTTAACTAATTCGTCAGTCCAAATTAAGTGAAGTGACTGTTTGATAAGTCTCGCGTTTCCCCCGCCCTTGCATTTGGCGCTGGTCCACGCGTCACTTCAACCTCATAGGCTCTCAAGAAGTCGGTGTTAAGAGTCGCCCGAATCTCTGTACTCCACTCCACACTAGAACACTACACGCCAGTTCAGAGCCCTGCGCTTAGTGGCGATGGCGCACTTGATGCGCGTGGCTGTGTCACCCTTATCGCTCACGCGCTTCTCGGCCTCACGACACGGAAGGTAGGCTGTAGTCACCCACAAGGAAATATAAATTACTTTTTTTCCCAGCTGTTACTAGTTAAACATTAATAAAGACCGTGGAAAAAATAACAACTTGATACAATGTGAGAAAGTATGATTTATTCGGTTTCGTGCGAAAAATTTCGTTAAACCAACATAAACGTAAGTTTTGACGAAAAATGGATAAATTCACGATGGCGGGGACTGGTCCGCCTTAAAGGGTTGAAGTAGGTATGAAAGGTTGATCCTAGCTCAGTGTCCACAATCTCCCGCCTTCACCTCCTGCTACACGGTAGGTTGAAGCTCGCTAATGAAGGGACGATGGCCTGGTCCGCCTAGTAAGAGGACTCGTATACTAAGCGCGTTCGTAGAGGTTGGACGGTCCTCGGCCCCGTCAAGGTGGCGCGTGCAGGTTCAACTCTGCACGATGCTGCTGATAGGTGAGGTGGTGTCCACGACCACCCACCGCGATCGGAAGGAGCGTAATCTCCTTCTATTGGACTGCATTCGACTGCAGCCAATTAAAGCACGGTAGTGCCATATTATAGTCTGGCTCCAGACGTCGATGGGATCTGGCCGGTGTGCACAGCATGGATTACTAACGACTCAAGTGGTTAGAATGCTTGATGTGGCTGAATGTAACTAGTGCTGGGCGCTGTGCACACAGTATGTTACTCTGTATTATACTCCTGCTAACCCTCTGGGTACAGGCACAGGAGACCAGACGGCCCACACGCTGTACGAGTCAATGCAGATAACAATGCTATCCTGTAGTTCTCGCAGAGTGCACATCTGCCATGGGAGATGAAGTATCTCTTCTTGCAGCTTCTCGCGAGGCTTAACAGAGCCGCAGGGGTTCGTCACGATCTTCTTTTCCGCCTCGTGATTTCCCCTGATATTCTCATTCAGCAGACACTACAGAGTGTTCTTGCAGTGATTTCAATCTCGACTTCCGTTTATTTTGCTGCCGAAGTTGAATTTCGTGACGCAGAAAATTAAGAACGCTTCTTCGCATAACGAAATTAGCTGTAGATAAAATGAGCACTTTTGAAAGCTGTGTTTATGGTTACTTGTATGCACGTTGTGTATTCTTCCATCATGTGTGAAATTAACGTTGCCGTGGTCACTTTATTCATGCGTCGGTCAAGTGAAACTGCGAAATTATTAGGAAAGTAAATATATTACACGTCTGCTAATTTTTACACTTTGATGCTTTAAAAAAGAAAACAGAACGTGAAAGAAATAATTTGATAACTTAGGCACGCCGATCTTTACCTAATTGATCGATTTCTTGGATCGATCTAAATCGAGGCACAGAAAATTGATGCATAAAAAATAGGACGAAAAAAGTCGATTTTACAACAAATTGATTTTCAATCTTCCTCAAGCCAGTAAGTTGTACGAACATAACGTCTATTCGATGCGATAGGGTGTGCCGTGGCCTTGGGGCCAAACTTATAAAGCTAGAAATACCATCAACCAAAACTCGTTAAAATTTTAATGCCCTAAACATTACATTCCATAAAAATTGAACAATCCATAAATACGACAGTCCAGTAGTCAAGAAAATTAATAAGGTTAAATGACACGCAAAGATGCCGATGAATCGGAAATTCATTCTACTTTATTTAAAGTCGGATTTTTGGAGAAAATCGATTTTTATTCGACATCCCTAGAATAAGTACACACAGGCGAAATGGCGTAGCTGTTTGTTTGATGTGAGCGTACCCGTTCGCTGATTGGCTACGCAAGGCCCTGGGATCTCGGGCTGTGTCTCTGATTTGCTGCTACGTGCTTCCAAATATGAATATTGATACCGGGAAATAATATCGATATTTTTATATTGGTTATTTATCAAAGTATCGTTTTACGAAGCGATATAGCGAAAGAAAAATATAGATTTTTAATGCATCGCTATTCTATATTTTATGTATTTAATGAATTGACAAGTGTAAAATTGCTTCGAATAAGATTACATATTGAGGACACGAGGCATTACAGAATGATGTGCCGTCTGTTGTTAATGCATGTTGCCAAAGTAAACATAGTAATTTTAAATTCAATTTTTGTATTCAAAATAGAGCTTATTAAAAAAAACATTTTAAAAGTATTTATTTCCGATACCTGAAAAAGATATATCGATAAAACATAGTTGAAATATATCGACGAATTATATCGATGTATCGTTAATATATATCGTAATTTCGATATATCTATATTTTCTCAACATCCCACATTTGAAAGGTTCCCTGTTGGCTGAACTGCTGCGTGGGAAGTAAGTTGCCAGGCGCTGATTGGCTAACGGCGTCCAGATACTCCTTGTTCTCTGCCTAAGTGAGTAAAACATTTCCCGGCTATTGTAAGTATGCGTCTCGCAGTTAACACTTTCAACAGAGTGCCAGTATGCCATTTGAGAGCAGTTGTTTGTTTGTATTCCCTCACTTATAAAAAATCTCGCACGTTAATGTAATTTATTTTATTCTGAAATCTGGTTATAGCCTATTCGCAATATCTTGACACTTTTTGAATCAAACCTTTCAAAAAATCACACTCCATGTATGACTTGTTTGTTTGTTAAATATGTCTTGTATCACAAGCATTTCATACATCTGTTAACATTAACGTACCTTATTTTTTGTTATATTTCATCTACACCTATATTTCACCTATAAATTGTAATATTTCATTTGTTATTAATATGAATGAAAACAGAGAGAAAATAGGTGTGTTGGTAATATCTTGTAAGAAATGGTTCTTATGCAAAATAATATTAAACTGAGTGTGCACGAATGCGGTGCGTTGTCCCTATGGTGTAATTTTCTATAGTCTGTTCACGGTAAAGTGAGCACTTTTGAGGGTTAGTTTTTTCCTATCAGTCTTTTTTTTTTATCCTTCTACCACTTTTAAAAACAAGTATTGTTATGTAAGTAATGAACGTGGTGTATATATTTCACTGGACTTGAAAGTTAACGTGGAAGGCTACAGTAAAATATATTTATTGACTGTTATCCCAAATGTGAGGACTTCAAAAAGTGCTCACGGTGAATGGCCTACTCGGTTACGCTTTGTTTGCAAGGGGAGGAGGAGGAGGAGTAATATCCTGAAAGTAGAACTTTTAGCTGGCAGTAATTGTGAAAGCGCATGCGCACATGTGCCTCGTCACTTAGTATTCCCCGCCGACGGGACCGGAACATCCGGGACAAAGGAAGCTCTGGTGCGGAACACAATACGGGCCCTGCGCGAGCGGCTGTCGCGAACCAGGCAACGCGCGCGCGATCGATAATTATCGGATTAGCAGAGGAAAAGCCTGCCTGCATCGTGTCTCTCGTCGGCAGGGTGTCGAAGCGTCGGTGCGTGGCGCTGCGTCGCAGTTTGTTCCTAATGGACTTCCCCCTCGCACCGTGAGCATCACGAGTGCATCTCGCGCCGGAGCTATTAAGGGGCACTGCCTGCCGGCTGGCAGCTGCGAAGTTCTAATAGGAAATCGCATGTTATACTGTGTACAGTGTGTACCATATAAGTAGGCCACATTCTTGACAGTTGACAATCGCCGCGCCTTTTCGTTTATGTATCCATTCGCCATCAACTGGTGTGACAAGTATAGGCTTTGATGTGGCGAGTCAGCGCGTCCAGGAGGTGCTGCTACGTGTGGCAATTGGTGAACTGCTTGGGTGGCGCTGCATTCGTAAACGTAGCTTGGTGGACGTGTGCAGGGTCGTTCGTAAACGCGGTACACGAAATATATGTTATTTTAAAAATTGCACAGAGCTCGCGGGAAAATAAAAATATTTGTATATGCGCGTAAATGCGTTATTTTAAACATTAAAACTATAATATGTTTCTGGGTGTAGTTAGGAATATGGATAACAGATAGCGTGGAAGGGCATGTTGTAACAGATGGCGCGCCTGTAACTCACAAGATGGCTGCACATGGTTGGAGAGTCTGTAAACTTGAAAAAGGTTTCGATTTTTTCGTTACATTTGGATACGGATCGTTTTATTGTGCAATTTATTTTGAACACCTATACATTACTATTTTATCACGAAGTTTCGTTTCTAAAACTATAAACTGCTCTTTTATGACCACGTAAAATAAAATGTATTAATTAATCTACAAACTCTTTCTTATCCGCGTATTTTCTGCTTGTGTGATGTGCGTCGGCACTGCTCTCAGAATAGCCAACGTAATATTAACTTTTGTTCGTTCGTGCATCAGCTGATACAGGATTTTGTAAATGACACGTTGTTTGTTTTGAATACTTAGAGTTGCCACTCACTGACTGTCAGAACGTGGCCTTCTTATATGAAATGAACTTAAAACCGTTCCATGCCCAGTGTAGACAATCGTCAACATGTTGCACAGGAAGCTTATATTTTACCGGTGCTGTACTCTGCGAGGCTCAGTACCCAATGATCTCTGAGTAACTGTTTCCAAAACCCGTGCTACCGCTCAACGTTACGCCTGGTTCATGTCACTGTCGCCCAACACAAGGACTGCAGCTTTTCGGTCGTGTCGGCGTAACAAGTTGCTTGTCAGCTTAAGTACAGCACGCATCAAAAATATTCTAATTTGCAACAATTTAAACTGTACATTAATGTGGGAACGAATGGGTTAAGAAAATTTCACCTTAGTAGGTTAATTTTAAATATAGGCGTTTCAAACAAAATGTATTCTCCAAGAATTTTCCAGAAGAACATCCCTACGAACGTATGTTTTCAATATAGGTAGGCAGTATGTACTTTTTTGTAAACATATTTTTTTTTTAATTCCTTTCAAACAGGATGTATATGTTATGGAAACATCTCCGTTGTAGGGAACTTCTCCTAAAAAATTCGTGAAGAATAAATTTTATTTGAAACGCCTATCTTACGCACTGAGGCGAAATTTCCTTAACATGGAATTTTCTACTTAAATTTCGCAGCTGCCAGCCGGTAGCCAGTGCCCTTAAGGCCATTTTTCACAATATTCTTTTATTCCATTATCTGAAAGTGATTTATGAGAACCACATAAATGTAAATATTTCTAGTCAAATTATTATATTTTTCAAAATATAGCACCGAAAAGTTGACAATTACGGAATATGGCAGCCCATGATTCTGTGATACTAATTAACTTTGCGAACTAAATCACGTGGCATGTGATCTATATAATATACAACATATTAATTAAGCAATGGGTACTTGGGCACTGCTATCTCGAATCTGTTTTGAAATAGGTATTCGTCAAAGAGAAACTAATAACATATTAATTGAAAGAGAATAGCAGTGCGATTAAATAAAAGTCGGTGTTTAGTATGCTGCATACTCCAGACATAGTTTCTTTGCACCAGTAGTAACACAAAAGCCATATACACTTATATCCGGAAATGTATTTTAATATTAAATAACTGTGTTCAAAGTTGCCCTCGTTGTTAAGACCCGTCCAGATCTCTCAACTCGACGTTCCGGCGTACAATGCCTGGAGAACAATGCTGCTGAACGATCACGCGGGTAGGACAAGTTGCATAGGAAGTAGTCGCACCGTCCTGTGTATGTAATATGCAGCGCGCTTACGACTATGCAACTTGTCCTACACGCATGATCGTACCGCCTTGTTCTCCAGGCGTTATACGCCGCAACTGTGAATACAAATAACTGATATAAGAACACTTTTCTGGACGTACGTGCAAAGGGCTTTTGTATTACGATTGGTCCGAAGAAACAGCGTGTGGAGTTTGGGCATTTTGTTCCCGAACATTCGAAATAGTTGGCCAACTTAAAAGTATGATTTTCCGAATGAAATATTTTGTGAATAATTCATACTTTAACTAAGTAATTAGTCTTTATAAGGTGGCAATATTTTGATGGTATGTTTTTTTTTTTAACGTCTTGTGCCCCCTCCAATCCAAAATCCTGGATGTGTCCCTGTGCACTTTTTGAAGCCCTCTCACGTGGAATAATAGTCAATAAATTAGACATTAACTTCCGAGTTCGGTGAACTATATACAATGTGTTTATTACGTACATGTTAATATTTATTTTAGAAAGTGGTGGAAGGATAAAAAAAATGGCTTAAAGGAAAAAAGTAACTAGGGCCTTAAAAGTGCTCACTTTACCGTGAACAGCCTTAAACGGTCTTGTTGCCTTCGTGTGATGAGCATTACACTGCGTGCAGTAAACGTATGAGCCCAAACACAGCAGTCCAACGTACAATAAATAAAAAAATGTGTGTTGAGGCAGAAATGTTTTATTGGTATTCACCATGTCAACTTTTTCTTTATGGTAAACATAAATTTATTTAGTCATCACCATTCAACTTTTGTGGTGACTGCGTTAATATTTGCCAGGGTGAATGTCCTTTAAAAATAAGAAGAAAAACCGTGCAAGTTTATTGCCCGTCCGTACTGGAAAACTGCGTCGGCAAGGACTGTCGAAGAAAAGTTAACAACGCGCAATTTTGGGTTCGGGAATCTCCGGCAGAATCAGCAGGAAGTCGAGTCCGTGACTGCCGATGTGTTGCGATGCTTCCGTAACATAGCGATGCGCGTGTAGTTACGCCCTAACGCCAATGTAGGACAAGGGAGGGGGTAGGAGTTCTTATGGGGCAGGCGAAGCAGAGTGTAGCGAGGGGACCTTTCCGCTTGGCGCAGCACCATCGTTTTCTTGGGCCAATCACATCGCATCACATCGCTTCGGCGCCGCCTGCGTCATGTTTGCAAATTGTAGTTCCTCGAACGAGTGTTAATTTACCCGCGTACGAACAAAGCTTTTAATTAGTGTGTTATTCACGAAGAAATTTCCGAGCACGTATATAATCCGAGAGAGGGGATCTATTTGTTGGTCTGCGTATTCGTATTTGAAGGTTGTTCAGGGTAAACTGAGCACTTTTGGAAGCCCTGCTTCAGATCTACTTGCGTGCACAATGCGTGTGCTTCCGACATACAGTATGCACAATTACACTTCCAATACGCCCGATCACTTAATCCGTGCGTCTCGTCGGTCACGTGAAACTGTGAATTTATTAGAAAAGAAAATGTTTTACAAATTTGCTAATTAGTACACTTAACGTGAATTAAAAAAAAATTACCTAATTTTAAAATGTCACAAACGATAACGTTATACTTAATTTTAACTCGACGTTAGGACATGGAACTACTTTCCCACTGTCGTTGCCAACTTCACCGGGCCCGTGTCCCTGTAACCGAGTCCGTTAAAATACTTGCAGCTAGGAGCAGTGATATTTTTCAAAGGTTGATTTCGAAAGCGCTGAGATAACCGTGAACGGNGTTAAAATACTTGCAGCTAGGAGCAGTGATATTTTTCAAAGGTTGATTTCGAAAGCGCTGAGATAACCGTGAACGGCATATACCGTGCTATTGTTTTGTTGAACTGTTTGCGTGTGATTAGTTTGTTTTGCGAATTATATCGGTGGCGTGATCTACAACATGGCGCCGTGATTCATTCCGCGTAATTTTGTGTTTTACGATTCCTGGCCGGGATTTTTATTTATTTATTCCAAATTGTTTTCTGCAGAATCTACTATTGAGTAGGATGTGATCCACGACGTTACTGTGTTTTATTGTCTGTAATTTTGTGTCCAAGATTTGTGATAATTTTCTGTTGTAATCGTAAAACGGCAGTTTCGTGGAAGAGTGCGAAACACCACCGCTCATAACACGAATAGCAAGATTTCCAGACGTATATTTTTTATGGTCGCTTTCGCGAAAGTACACAATCTCTTGGAGTTCAATAATTTTATACAATTCACGAAATGAAAATATATTGAGTACCCCAGTTGGACTATTAGTTCCCAAAAACACATTTTAATTCAAGTGCCCGGTAATTGCTATTTGCTTGAAATAGTTCAGGGTCCGTCCGCTAGACGTCGGTATGTTCCGAGGCTTTGCTTGGCTGCGATCGTCTCTATGGAAGGTAAAATCCTCGCTGATCTATGTGGCGACCTCTGCGAACACATGCTGTAATAGCATCACGCTCCTGGTACTACAAGGTACGTCGGTGTCAAATACCAACATGAATCCCGCCCATTAGCTTGCACGTACACTGAAGAGCCAAAAAAAACTGGTATAGGCGTGGGTATGCAAATGACCGAGATATGGACCCAATCAGAGTAACGCGATGCGGTCGGCAGCGCCTATATAAGACAACAAGCGTCTGGCAAAGTTGCTAGATCGGTCACTGCTGCTACAATGGCAGGTTATCAAGATTTAATTGAGTTTGAACGTGGTGTTATAGTCGGCGCACGAGAGATGGGACATAGCATCTCCGAGGTAGCGATA
>NQII01003447.1:160038-172156 GCA_002778355.1 Clitarchus hookeri | reverse complement strand
AAAAAAAAAAATTAACCTAAGTTTATTCAAATAAATAACACGAAGGACACTAAATCATTCGCACGGGAATAACGCGTACGGGGCAAATGCTCGTTTAAACGCTTGTAATACGAACCGTATTTGAGTATACAGTTAAAAACAAAATCGTAATTTGTAATTAATTTTTTTTTAGTTTTAATTTCTTGGTGTGCAAATTAATACACGCCCGCTCTGGACAACAATGACTTACACAGAACAATAACTTTTTTTTTATAAGTATTACAGTAGCCAGTAACTTATAAATCATTTATAAAAATTAATATATAGTCTATGAAAAATCACCCCATGTATGACGTGTTTGGTTGTTTCATACATATGTCATGTATATCAGGCGTTTTATATTATGTTAACATGAAAATATCTAATTTTTTATTAAACAGAAATTTTACTCATATTTTATTTATTTGTTATAATATTTTATTTGTAATTAATGTGAATTAAGGTAGGAAGAAAATAGGTGTGTTGGTAATGCCTAGTAAGAAATAGTTCTTATGCAAAATATGATTGCAATGAGTGTGCACGAATGCGGTGCGTTGTCCCTATGGTGTAATTTTATAGACTCGGTTAATTAAGCTTTGTTTGCAAGACAGGTGGAGGTCTAGCTTGAAAGTAGAACTTTAGCGGAGTCGGAAGTAACTATCAATGGACAATATACGACACGCCCTGAATTTCTCCGAGCCAATAACAAACCCGCAAGAAATTAACGACAGAGTCTTGTAATACCCGGTGTCTGGGCCCGGGCTAAAACTGGTTTACCTCTTTCACTAACCATTTTACTACGCAAATGCATTACTTTTTTTTTATCTGAATAAAAATAACACAAGGAAAGAATTAAAGTTAAAATAATGTTTGCAACTTTTTGTCTTTAATATAATATAACGTTTATATAAATAAGATTTCAGGAAAAGTTGTGTTCGAACGCACTTTAGTTCAGAAACCACTTTCGCGATTGGGCCATTTGATTTGTTACCTGTCTTATCTGTCTGCCTGCGAATCACGGACGGTCAGTATCGGATAAACTTGATTCCGATTGGCTCACTCACGTAACAGACTGTCTTCACACACAGACAAGCGGCCAATAGCCAACTGAAGACTGCAAGGGTGCACATAGGATGTTTAAGTCTAGCCTTCGCGTGAATCTTCCCGCGAAAAACAGGTTGGCCCCTATGCACGCAGATACGCAGGATGTCGTAGGAGGAAAGGTTCACCCGAGAAATGCAATTACAGGTCATTTTAAGCAAAACGTTAATATACACGTTTCGTTTCCCAAAATGGTTTCTAATGTAGAGTTACCTTTCACAGCGACTAGTGTGTGCAACGGTTCTAGGTAAATTTTTTCGAGAACCACTCCTTTCCACTGCAGTGCATTTTCTTCTCTCGTGAGAACATCGTGTGTTGCTGGTAGGAATGCATCTGCACGTTCCTTTAGTTGGGCGACAGCATCCATAATGCGAGCTAACATGTAGCGACCTATCGTCTGTACACTTCGCTCTTCGTGCAACACCGCAAACGAAAGTTTAACGGGGTGAGATCTGGAGATCGTGGCGGCCCAGTTAATGGGACCACCACGACCAAGCCGCCGATTAGGGAACACAGGTCGAGATGTTGCTTCACAAGCCTGGTAGAATGCGGAAGAGTTTAAAGTATACGCAGTCGAATGAATGTGTCCTATCATTAGTGCCCGAAACAGTAACCCCGGACATGCTTACAAGAGCGTTGGAACGAGTTTGATTGTCGCGTAGACGTCGTTCGGGCCGCTCATGGTGGTCGCTTTGAACATTTATGAATGCGTGGTAAACAAACGTCATGGTTCCACGGTTCATTTGATTGGTCTATCGAGGTTGTAGATTGTTTGGTTTTGATATTATAGACCTCCAAAGTTAGGGTGTTCTTTTATACACAGCCTGTATAACTTAAGCAGTGCTTTCAGAACAGTTGGAAATAACCGTGAATATACTATAAAAGCTTTACTTCCCATGAGCACTTCCTATTAAAATTAGAAAAATTATACTTTCCTATCAAACAAATAAATTTTATTTTGTACTGTGTCTTTTTCTTTTGTGTTGTCTTCAATTTATCTTATGTCCTTTTGAAAATGAGGATCCATAACAGTGAAAATGAGGATCCATAACAGTGAAAATGAGGATCCATAACAGTGAAAATGAGGATCCATGACAGTGAAAATGAGGATCCATAACAGTGAAAATGAGGATTCATAACAGTGAAAATGGTCCTGAGCGTGCTGCAGACTTTCTACGATGTTCAATTTCATTATATTTACGTCGCACTCTGCCTTGATTTAGCACACTCTAAACTTGAAACAGTGAGGATTGAGCCAAATCAGTCAAAACAGTGAAAATTGAACAACTGATACTCAGTGCCACATAACTATAATTAATAGAGTGGCTGAATTTCACTGGTTTATTTTGATTCCCACTGAATGTCAATAATACTACTGCTATAACTCATTGGTTACCAGTTGATTTTCTTGATTCGCCGGTCAGCAGTAGCTTATCAACTGACTTTCAGTGAATGTTATTTCACTGATTGATATCACTGATTCGGACTTAGAGTGCACAAAAATGTCTTCACACTGCTGTGCGCGCTTTTTATAGACTTAAGTAATGCTGTAGAGTGTATCCAGATCACTCTAGCGCCCCCCTTTTTTTTAAATTTAATAGTTAATCTTCCCCCTTTGTATATATTGTACAGATTACATGTTAGGGGCGAGTCTGTAACGATGGACAGACACCTAAGACGCTAAACTCTATTCACGTTTACTTCCAACTTTTCTGAAGCCCTGCTTAAGTTCTACTTCCAGCATATTCTTTCGCCTCGGGCAAAGAAAACTAAGTCTAGAAAATTACAACAGATAGACAACGCGCCATATTCGTGCTCACTCAATGTAATAATATTTTGCATAAGAACTAATAATATAACTACTACGCACATTTATCTCCTGTTTTTATTTATATTATTTATGAATCATATATAATTTGCAAATAAAATACAAGCAAAAGTTCAATTTATCCAAAAATAAGAAACTGGATGTTAACACAACTATAAAACGCGTATGACAGATGACATTTATAAAATAATCAAGGACGCAATACTTGGGGCGAATTTTTAATGGTTTGGTTCAAAAAGTGGGAATGGAATGTGGAGCGAGGTGAGTGTGCAGCGCCGGAATGCGAGGTCGGGGGGTGAAAAGGAGACTCCCGAGAAAACCCGCCGACCAGCGGCATCGTCCGCGCACGATTCCTACATGCGAAAAATCCGGGGGGCGACCCCGCCGGGAATCGAGCCCGGTTCGCCCAGGTGGGAGGCGAGTAGTCTAACCACTACACCACCGCGGCCCCAAAAAGTGTGAAACAACTACGTTTAAAATATTTAGGTTTTCTTAGCTAGATCGGGTATCACTGAAAATATTATGCGGTTCTTGACAGAGTGTTTTATTCTGTTCGGCTGTCTAGTTGAGCGGTGTTGAGTTATTGTGACCAACCGTGTGTGCCTCCACGTGTTGTTATCCTTGTCGCCTCAGAGACTATTGTTACTCGCCAGAGTTGTGTGCCGATGTGTCTTCTCCCCATCCTACCCTCACCGACCTCTTCCTCAACAACAGTATACGTTTCTCGCACTGCACGTCCGCAGGGTTTCCACGAGCCGGGGGTTGGCAGTCGAACCACGCTTCCCGGCCAGTCGTACGTCAGGCCAGGCGCCGAAGCGAGGAACCGTTACGTGATCGTCGAGACTGATTCTGGTTGCATCCGCCGCGGTTACGTTAAGGCCACTCGCTAGCTTTCACGTGGCACTCGTTGTTAAGCCTGTTCACTATTAAGTGAGCACTTTCGAAATCAACCTTTGAAAAATGTCACTGCTCGTACTTGCGTATGTTTTAAGGTAAAGTTGATAACTATGGAGCACTGGAAAAAAAAAAGATTTGTCAGTGGCTACAAAAAAATTGTTCGGTTGATGCTTTCCAAGGCGAAATTTTGTTGCTGGTCCAAAACAGATTGTGGTGCTCAATAACACGTAGACCAACGCTATTTAGTACTCACTAACATATTTGTTTATTAACAATATATTTATTGGCTGCCACCAAAGCATTCAGTTGGCAGCAATGGTATTAATGTCATCCACAGTAATANTGGTATTACTGTCATACACAGTAATGCAATGTTGCTGCGACGGCGAAACTACATCCATCATATTCTGCGCGTGCTCTCTGGCTGGCCACGACGCCATATTTGTCCCGTGTTCGTTTCTTTGCATCCGGTTACGAACTAGTTCACGAGGGATATTCTTAGGAACATCGTTTATATCATTCCTTTCTTCTAAATAAGTCAACTCTTTATTTATTTTTTATTTTTACATAAATAGAATGGGCCTCACTCGTGGCATTTTAAAGTTCGCTGTGTTCGTTTAAATTAATTAATTTTATTGCTTTACTGTTTAAAAATAAACGTGTCTTCTACGCCTACCGTACACGCTGCGATTTATCGTGGCTGCTTTAATTGCAATTCAAGGCCGTGTGCGCAAGCAGGTTTGTGAGTGACATAGGTCTATCACACCGTTTTACATTGCCTGGGTGATTGTCATTAGTGAGGTGACGTGATATATGGGTGTCTATTTGTTGTCAGAGCGTAGTAAAAACTAATCTTTACCGCTCGACGTCGCCACGTAACTTATGTCTCACCTAGCGGACGGGCGTGTTACTGCTCTAACTATCGCGTTTCCGTAATTAAGTACAGCAACACGCCGGCGTGCATTCAGGTCGTTTCAGCAAGTGAAGTCCTCGACAGCTCGATTTCGGTACACATTTTACCAGTTTTAAATACAATCTATAGTCCATCCACGGTTACTTACAACTATTCTGAAGCCCTGCTTAAGGCGCCCGTCTACCTGGAACTTTTTCCCACGTTTAGGCCGAGAAGCGCGGGAGCGATAAGGGCGACACTGCCACGCGCATCAAGTACGCCATCGCCGCTAAGCGCAAGGCTCTGAACTGGCGTGCAGTGTTCTCGTCGTGCTGCGTGTACCTATGGGACTTTCAGCGGTGACCATATTATTTTATTAGTGGGAAGTCTTTAGGAAGGTTCAGTGCAGGCGCCTATAGTAGTTTTGTATGTATCTGATGCGTGCATTTTGAGCTACAGCGCCTTGGAAAGGCCGTTTTTAGCGGTTTTGGAGTACTCTGAATTGATGTTTCTAACGTACGTGATATTTTGAAAGTACTTAACAGCTCTAGTCTGAAGTATGTGTTCTTTTCGTAGATCAGCACGTTGGACGCACGCTTAATAGTTTCGTTGAAAAACGTGTATTTGGAACACACTGCAACGCAGTTCAAGCGCCAGGTAGACGGGCGCCTTAATTAATAACTCGTACGCGACTTAACACGTCATCTGCGCGCCTACAGAGCTCCAGGTGAGAACGTTAGGCGACGAAGACATCATAGATTATTTTCTCGGATTGTTACGACGTGCAATAAAGGTCGACACGCAACGTCTACTTCAGTGGAAGAACTAAGTGCCCGTTGTTATGGTGTGATCAGGCCTTAGCTGAACGGCTTGCCTGATCACACCTCCAAACATTAAACCTGGAAACGAGCGGGATTGCAACGCCACCATTTGGATCGTTTTACACTCGTACAGTATGCTGCAATTTCCAGTTTTTTTTTGCTTGTAAATAAATTTTATTGCGTTGAGTCGTAAACAGATAGTATAATTACGCATTAAATTATTTTAGTATCGCTGTTTTGGTAAGAAAATTAAATGGTAATCCTAGAAATTCGTTATTCAAGCATTTAAAATCTAAACGGCAATAACTAACATAAGTTCAAAAAAAAAAACCTATATACCAAACAAATATGTTGGATAAATGGCAAAATATGATCACCCGAAAGCATTATTGGAAGAAATATTTTGCATTGTTGGAAATGTTTTGCGTCGTGTGACGTTTGTAAACGACTGTGATTTCCTTGCGTTGCATTGTTGCGTTCTCGCGTTTGTTATGTAGTTTATGAACCCGGCCTAGAATGCCGCCCCCCCCCCTCCCGTCCATTTCGAGTAGATTGCGTCCGGACCTCAAACTGGCTCGTTGACCCCAGAAACAAGATATAGTCGTGTTTTTGTTTCTGTTGCGATCCACGACTCTTTGTAACCACCCTAAGTTTTCTATGTCTAAACTTTTGTGGTTATTAGATATTCTTTCCAAAAATGAGGGCTCCCCTGGGTTGAATTTGGTTCATTTGAATTGGGGAGACTGTTAAGGATAGTTTTTGAATATTAGATTCCCGATTTTCTCAGTAACGTAAACAAATACCAATTTTTGTGTCTACGTTGTGTTTCTGAAAACGCAACCAAAGTCTCATCGAAATACCGCGTGAAGGTACCATAACCTCTTGCAGTTATAACATTTTAATTTTTTTCTAAACTGAAGAATATATATCTGAGGTATTAAAGGTATTTTTTCAAGGAGAATCGTTCTGTCGTTGAATAGTTCACGCCTGTAGATTTAATAAATAAACCCTTTCGTTGTCGTCGCCATAAAATAACAGATTGTTATCGTACGTTGACTTCACAAATGACCTCCATGGTTGTTTCAAATACGCTCTCGCCAGTACAGTGGTTGGAGGATATTCTTGTGTGTTCAAGATTATCATTGGTTGGAGGTAAATTATATCTTTTTAACCGTAAATTGAAAAACAAAAAAATGTTTCTAACCAGCACTGAAAATGTAATTACATCTTAATAGGAACAAACTTAGACATTGTGAAAGCGGCCCTAAATTTTGTACAGCATTCTGTAGCGAGAACTTGAAGTCTTAAGCTGGCTACGTGCATCTACGAAGAAAGAAACGGTTATCCCTCCGTTTACGCTGAGTTTAGTTTGTTCTAAATTGTTTCCAGCTAGCATGTTACAGAGTTTTACATTTACTTTGCTCTTGGGCCTTTCTTTACCACACGTGCATGTTTCACTTGAGCATATATATATATTTTTTTTATCGGGGTTGTTGAATACCACCGAATGAACTGCGAGTGATTTTGTATCTTAATTGGCTTTCCAGCGATTTTACCCAGAAGTCCTCCCGAGCTAAATATTGAGTTTCCGGTGAAATTAATTTAATAATCAGCTAACTTAATTGAGTGGAAGCAGACAAAGTTAACACATCGTTTTGGAGCGCTTAACGTAGCTTCGTTGCATATTTATTTAACCCTTTCAGACCCACTTAAATTTTGGGTTTCAGGTGTTGCAAACTATTACGTTTATGATGCGTGCTGCACTTGAGTCGACACAACGCTTGTTTTGTAGTCTGTATGTTCTGCTGCAGTGATATGAACCGGTTATGACGTAGACCAGTAAGACTGTTTGCGGTCATTTACCCACAGGTAATATCATTGGTAATTAGCTTCGCAGTGTGTAGTACACACCAAAAGTTTACGTCCACTTTCGTAATGTACACACTTGTGTACACTGGATCCGAATGGGTTATGAAGGGGAATAAAACTGAAAGGTGACAAAAAGAAAACTGAAAAGATTACCAAAATATATGTGCATATTCACTCATTCTGTTAAAACTACAGAATAAAAATTGCGGTACTTCATAAAACACCAAACCGTTATATATATATATATGTGTGTATATAATATATATATATGTATACACTTTCCTGGCAGTTTTCAGTAAATACTTGCTTATTGATGTTGCGTTTGTGATCGTTTCATTCCCACTTTGATGTGCGGTGAGTGAGGAATTGTGGTGTTCATGTTGTTTTGTTCCACTCGTTCTCTCCGCGACTTAGCAGGTAGTTTGAATTGTGATTTTTTTTTCCTTTTCCTTTTGTAAGTTTCACGGACTTGGGAAGTTTGGCGCTTTGTAACGTTTTTATTTCTTTCCTTACCCGCTTTTTATTACTATGAAATCCATTTCCTCTGTGTAGTTTTATTAGCTGGCCAATGGGCGCTAATGGTTGGCTGTCGAAGAATCCTACAAAGCCTCTCATTCGTTCGCATTCGGCCAATGATGATGATAATTTAAGAGATAAAGGAGTGAAATGAAAATTATTGTAGTTTTATTTTGGAAAGAAAACTTTATCGTCTGCACCAACGCGTATATCTCCGCAGTAAAAAAAAAAAAATGTAGGCCCTACGTTAACAGGCAATTTTTTGGACATAAATTGCCAAATATATTTTTTCTAATACTACAAGTGAAATGCCGTAAGCGGGGGTGAATTTGTGAGCCATCAAATAGTGTTTAAATTCCACACTAGTTAAGCTGGATGTTTCGGTTATTCAGTGGTGCCAATTTAATCACTGAGCATTTGGATCAACCTATATGAAATTAAAGAAAAATTTTAATAATAGTGTAAAACATTAGTGTTACAATGTCACCCACCCACCCTGTCGCAAAGTGACCCTTACTTATGGTACTGTATTTTTATTTAACCTTGCTGTATTGAACATACACAATGAGTAGGGCCAGTGACTTTTCGTTTAAAAAAACGGAGCACACAGTAGACTTCAATACTATATACACACCTCAGCAGTTGTTATACCTCCATTGGCTGCTGGTGCCGTGTCCGTCTTTTACCAAGCCACTCAGGACTAAGTAACTTCGACACTGAACCTTTGTGATTCGTGCGCAAACGGTTAACACGGGCCAGAACATTTTTTTTAGCCAATCAAAGAAACTGGACGACCCTACAGTGCTTTGGAGTGTATCTTGTCTCGAAATCTTTTCGCGAAATATCACTGCCCCTAACAATGAGTTATGTATCGCTGTTTACAGTAGTCTCTTGTTAAAGACTGTAGTAGAGGGAGTATGGGGACTTTGGCACATCGGGACCTGGGACCAGAGCGTCGGAGCTGTTCGTGCTCTGTCATTCTGGTCGGCNTGCATATTTATTTAACCCTTTCAGACCCACTTAAATTTTGGGTTTCAGGTGTTGCAAACTATTACGTTTATGATGCCTGCTGTACTTGAGTCGACACAACGCTTGTTTCGTTGTCACTAGCTTCGCAGTGTGCAGTACAAACCAAAAGTTTACGTCCACTTTCGTATGTACACACTTGTGTACACTGGATCCGAATTGGTTATGAAGGGGAATAAAACTGAAAGGTGACAAATAGAAAACTGAAAAGATGACAAAATATATTTGCATATTCACTCATCTGTTAAAACTACAGAATAAAAATTGCGGTACTTCATAAAACACCAAACCGTTATATATGTTTATATATGTATATATAAATATGTGTATATATATTTATATGTATGTATACACTTTCCTGGCAGTTTTCAGCAAATACTTGCTTATTGATGTTGCGTTTGTGATCGTGTAATTCCCACTTTGATGTGCGGTGGATGAGAAATTGTGGCGTTCATGTTGTTTTGTTCCACTCGTTCTCTCCGCGACTTAGCAGGTAGTTTCAATTGTGATTTTTTTTCCTTTTCCTTTTGGAAGTTTCACGAACTTGGGAAGTTTGGCGCTTTGTAACGTTTTTATTTCTTTCCTTACCAGCTTTTTATTACTATGAAATCCATTTCCTCTGTGTAGTTTTATTAGCTGGCCAATGGGCGCTAATGGTTGGCTGTCGACGAATCCTACAAAGCCTCTCATTCGTTCGCATTCAGCCAACGATGATGATAATTTAAGAGATAAAGGAGTGAAATGAAAATTATTGTAGTTTTATTTTGGAAAGAAAACTTTATCGTCTGCACCAACGCGTATATCTCCACAGTAAAAAAAAATGTAGGCCCTACGTTAACATGCAATTTTTTGGACACCAATTGCCAAATATTTTTTTCTAATACTACAAATGAAATGCCGTAAGCGGGACCCATCAAATAGTGTTTAAATACCACACTAGTTAAGCTGGATGTTTCAGTTATTCAGTGGTGCCAATTTAATAACTGAGCATTTGGATCAACCTATATGAACTTAAAGAAAAATTTGAATAATAGTGAAAAACATTAGTGTTACAATGTCACCCACCCACCCTGTCGCAAAGTGACCCTTACTTATGGTATTGTATTTTTATTCAACCTTGCTGTATTGAACATACACAGTGAGTAGGGCCAGTGACTTTTCGCTTAAAAAATCGGAGCACACAGTAGACTTCAATACTATATACACACCTCAGCTGTTGTTACACCTCCATTGGCTGCTGGTGCCGTGTCCGTCTTTGACCAAACCACTCGGGACTAAGGAACTCCGACACCGAACCTTCGTGATTCGTGCACAAACGGTTAAGACGGGCTAGAACATTTTTTAGCCAATCAAAGAAGCTGGACGACACTACAGTGCTTTGGAGTGTATCTTGTCTCGAAATCTTTTCGCGAAATATCACTGCCCCTAACATTGAGTTATGTATCGCTGTTTACAGTAGTCTCGTGTTAAAGACTGTAGTAGAGGAAGTATGGGGACTTTGGCACATCGGGACCTGGGACCAGAGCGTCGGAGCTGTTCGTGCTCTGTCATTCTGGTCGGCCNAGTATGGGGACTTTGGCACATCGGGACCTGGGACCAGAGCGTCGGAGCTGTTCGTGCTCTGTCATTCTGGTCGGCCGGCGGCCATCTTGGATCCAGGTGACCTTGACAATCGTGGAGGGAGTTGGGAAAATCTGCGCGACAGTCGCGGCGGATAAAAATATTAATTCCTTTTACTAGACAAGGGCGGGAGAAAGTAAGGTTAAGGGGCCCGTCTGCCTGCCTAGTAGTTCTCTTTTTTTTTGTCCGAGAAGCGCGGGAGCTATAAGAGCGACACTGGCACGCGCTACAAGTGCGCCATCGCCTCTACGCACAGGGCTCGGAACTGGCGTGCAGTGTTCTCTTAGTGCTGCGTGCACCTATGACACTTTCAGCTGTGACCCTGTCATTTTATTGACGACAAGTCTGTAGCGAAGTTTAGTACAGGCTCCTATCGTAGTTTGACTCGTGTCCGGCTAGTACGTTTTTAGATGGAGCAGTCTGAAAAAGCCGTTTTTAACTGTATTGGAGGGATATAAAATAATATTTACAGCATGCGTGGTGACCTTAAAGTACCATTCCTTCCTCGTCTGGGGTGTGATGTCTGTTCGTAGGTGAACATGCTGGGGGCACATGTACTATTTTCGTCAGAATAACGGGGTCTGAAACACACTGCAAGGCAGACGGAACTCTTAANATGCTGGGGGCACATGTACTATTTTCGTCAGAATAACGGGGTCTGAAACACACTGCAAGGCAGACGGAACTCTTAAGGCTCTCGCCTACCAGACGCTTTAACTGCATTGCAGAGTGTTTCAGATTCGCGTTTTCCTGCGAAACCAATAAACGTGCGTCTAACGTGCTTATCTACGAAATTAATACACCCTCCAGACAAGGCCTGTTGAGCACATTAGAAACACAACTCCGAAGAAGGCTACAAACGGCTGTTTCAAATATTTGTATTTCGTAATATACGCATCAGGTACGTGCAAGCCCACTCAAGGGCCCTTCATCGAAACTACAGATAAAATAACAGGGTCACCGCTGAAAGTCCTCTGAAAGTCCCATAGGTAGACCTGAAGAATTCAAAACACGTGTGTTTATATAACTTCAGCCNACCGCTGAAAGTCCTCTGAAAGTCCCATAGGTAGACCTGAAGAATTCAAAACACGTGTGTTTATATAACTTCAGCCATTGGTTCACAACGGTGCTTGACGCCTCCTGGAGAACGCTGGCCCAATCGTAGCCTTCCACTGCGGCAACAGACAACCAACGGGCAGTAAATACCAGCACGTGTGTACATAAGACTGTAAAGTCTAGCCTGCAGGTCATTGAACTCGCGAATTTTTCAGGTATCTACCCAGCGCTGCGAGAACACTGCACGCCAGTTCAGAGCCTTGCGCTCAGCGGCGATGGCGCAACTCCAGGTAGACGGACGCCTTAAGTTGTTAGCCAGAGAAGATAGACGTGCGTGGTTCGGATGTAGGGTGATATGAGATGAGTGATGGTGGAGTTGGCCGGTTGATAAGCAGACCCTCGGTCCTGGGGGTATGTGGCGGGACCAATCACCGCTGCCACAGTCGGTCCGCCACCCCGGCCGGCCTCTTTGAA